>JBBPBX010001286.1:69946-84305 GCA_038048925.1 Garcialebias charrua
TATATATATATATACATATATACATATATATATATATATATATACATATATATACATATATACATATATATATATATATATATATATATATACCGTAAAAACCGTTGTATTATACGCTGTATTTTTGCTCATTTGAATGTCCAGCGTATTAAACACCGAAGAGTATTATTTATGGATTTTTTCCCATATTTTTAGACCCATTTTTCGCTCTGATTCTTCGTTTTTCATTTTTGGCAAAAATGGTGCAGTACCAGTTTCGGCCGCTATACGGGCGCTGTAGGCAGCAGCCAGCAGAGGACTCAGAGAGTGAAGAGGAAGAGGGGCCACTTCCAGAAGTTTCTACTTGCATGTGTCCGAAAAAAGCCTCCTTTGGTCGGACTGATGACTCTGTCGCTGCCCGCTCCCTGCTGTGGATGTACCGGTAGCTGTTTTTGTTTGCAAGATACCACTCATAAACCACACCGCGGATTTTTAAATCCAGCTGATTTCACATTTGGTTCAGCTCAGGAGCCCGTCTGCTATAGTGAGGTAAGAAATATATTTTTAAGCGTTTATTTAGCTAAATTTAAAGAAACAAAGCGTCCGGTTTGACCCGCCTGGCGCCTGCATAAAAATCGCGAACTTTTTTTTTTTAATCCAGCTGATTTGAACATTTCGTTAAGCTCAGAAGCACGTCTGCTATGAAGTCAGCTAAGAAATATATTTTTTCTCGCAAAGAAATAATTGTTTTACCGTGTTTCCTTGTGAAGATCTTCGTACACGCTTGCTTCTGTCGCCGCCATCTTGATTAGGGCAAATGAGGCGCTGACGCGTCGCATGGTGATTACGCGTATTAAACACCGAGGCGTATTGTTTACGTTTTTTTCTTGTTTATTGTTAATAATTGGACAAAGCGTAGTAAATACCGGAGCGTATTTTCCTCTGGTGAATACGGTATATATACCCGGTATGTATTTAAAAAAAACTCATAGGGACACTTACCAGTTTGCTGTGATGGTATTTGCAATATCCACAGTACTTGACATTATCTGCGTCTGATCCTTGTTCTTCACATAACAGTCCTGCAAACTGGGCACTGACAAAAAAAAAAACAATGTAAGAAAATAATAATTTGCGTTTGTTATTAAAAATCGCACTGGGTATAAAACGAACAATAAAACAGAGATTAGTTTGTTAAAACTCCAGTTTGATGTAGAAAATGACTGAGCGTCTGGCACGTCTCACCATGTGACGTGGAAGGCCTGTCGGCAGCCATGTTTGTTGCAGGTCATACAGGCTCCGGTGGCTGCTTTACTCTCTCTGCCCTGCTCTTCACAGATGTAACACGTCTACACGCACAAATCAAAGACAAGATGAAGTCCACCTCCGGAATTTTTGTTTTGTGACAAATGTGTGCAAAGATGCACTTTGTTACCTTGTTGTAGCGCTCGTGCGGCACCGACTGGAGCACTATGGGCTCCATAGTCGACACGTTCGCAAACTCTACTTCGGGTATGTAAAGCGCACAAACCACATGGGCCCAGCCTGTTAAAAGTCATTAAACAAGGCCATAAGCCTCTGCAAGAATATGTCTACACAACCTGAACATAGAAACATTAACTGTCTGGTTCTTATTTATACAAAATTAGAGAAACTGCACAGTTTAAGGGCAGGCTGTGATAAAACATATATGTAACAGGTTAATAATCTAAAGCCATACACCATGAAACATGCAACCACAGGGAGGAACTGAAGAGTTTACTGTCGTGTCTAAAGACCAGTTGACATATTGAGCTGTAAACTGGACTGCAACCCTCATCCTTAAAGGTAACCCATTTCATCACCAGAGATATGCAAATTTATGGAACCTGAAGAGCTGAGCAGGCATTCACGGGAGGTTTTTCAATCAGTAACTCAACCCTGAAACTACAGGCTTGATGTGGTGACTGAACCAAAATAAACATCATGATCTCCCCCTCCCTCCATCATCTTTACCAGCTACTTCCTTTGCAGGTCATGGGGGTCACTGGTGCCCGTATCCAGCAGTCACTGTGCGGGGCGGGGGACACCTGGACAGGTCTCCAGTCCATCACAGGGACACATAAAGACAAACGAAACAACCATTCACCCTCTCACTCACTCCTAGGGAAAATTTAGAGTTACTAATCAGCCTAACATGCACGTTTCTGGTCTGTGGGAGGAAACCCATGCATGCACGGAGAAAACATGCAAACTCCACCCAGAAAGGATTTGATGGGATTTGATCCGGCAACCTTCTCACTTAAGGCCCAGGCATAGCTCTGCGTTTGGCCGAACGGCACTCGACGCCGTGCGAGCGCGAGGCACAAACGCGCAAAGCTCAAATTTTACGACCGCGTACGCGAGGCGCGTTGTCTCACAATAAACTGCCCGGCGCCGGACTGTTTTGTATGTGACACAAATGTATTAAATTCCCCTTCTTCATCCCTGATCTGGCCTTTTTTTTTTTTTTTGCCAAAAGTCAAGTGATCGCTTCCTCCTCCACTGACTCCATGACTGAAATGATGAGAAATGAATGAATTTGTCACGAGCGAATTAAACTAGAGTCCTACGTGGCTGCGCGAGGTTCTAAATATTTCCTGGTGGGCTGTGGGCTGCAGGACCAGCGCTCCCTGTTTTTATTATTTTTTAGAACTTTTTAATAAGATATAACACCGCTGCGGCTGAAGCTGTGTGAAGCTGCCGGCTCGCCTTTTTTTTTCTCCCCCCGACCTGTCAATCAATTCAGTAAGCGTGTCAGCAAATGACCAATCAGCGAACGCTTCGCGCTGTGGCTGCTCAAATGACGTCAAGAATTTGGAGCGAAAACGCGAGAATTAACGCGAGAACGAACGCAACTGAGCCACCATGCCACCCACAATGGCTGTATAGTTTCTATCAAAATGCATTAATTTTATTATTTTAAATACGTTGCACGATTGAGCAATTTAAAAAAAAAAAAGTATTTTTAAGAAAGAGTCTTTAAGGAACAGAGTCTTAAAACTCTTCCATACTAGATTTTCTTTTTCCGTATTTGGAAAACGGTCTAAGCAAATCCCAGACTTTTTAAGAGTGCGCAGGAACCCTGACAAAAAGCTCAAGAGGTTTTAACTCATGAGCGCTTTGATGTGGACGGAACAAAGAAATTAAAACAGTCAGTGATGGTCCTTCTCCAGCTATAATTGTACATAATTTCCATGCTTCAAACAACAGAAAAGTCTGAGTGCTCCATTTACTTACTTTTAAGCTCTTAGTGTACTTTAGAGAAGATTAAAATAATGGCTTTAAAACACATCAAACACAAATTATAAACCATCTTCGGTCCAAACAAAAAAGGTCTGTGTCAAGCATACGTCTTGTTGCTGGCCCTTTGCTAAACATTACGTTTACGTGTCAAAACATGTGCACGTCGGAATGCAGAATCTCACATGCTTTAATTTGTAAACTGGAAGTGTGTGTACCTAAGCATCTGTTTACTGAGCCACGATACACACACACACACAGCTGCCTGTCAGCAAAGACAAACTGGGGGCAGTAGAGCGACAGCAGGGCACGGCGGAGAGGCAACAAAATTGACGATAGGTTGAGGAGGAGCTGGAGGAGGTGAACAGCAGGTCAGATGGAGGTGGGAGTCTCCGACCACATTGGAGGTGTCTGTTTTTCCCCCCACAGCTGAAACAAACACTGGCCTAAACTTACAGTTGAACCCATGACCTGCCTTTGACCTGGTGAGTGGGACAGGAGGGTGGAGCGGACGTGAAATGTGGGCACGTTGTTGTTTCCAAGGATCTGGAGGAGCCCATTAAACCAGGACTACAAAGAGTAGCAGGGTTTTACTCGCTGGTCTGAAAGTTCAAATTTATAGTCGAGAAAACCCCATGAGGGCATTTGTTTTATTTACTAAACGAAACAATACAGTATCTGCAAAGTCACTCATCGTCAGAGTTTCAGATTAACTATAGTAATGCGCTGCGTCACATGATTCAGCTGAATTTAAAAAACTGAACGTTCACGTTCAATAAAAATCAATTTATTTCCAGCACAAACTAAATGATGTTTGTATAACGGTCACATAAAAATAAAAAAAAACAAGTTTGACACAAAACTAGGTATAACAATGCTCACCTGAAACAACAACAACAACAAAGATCAACAAGTGACAGGGAGCTGACGAGAGCTAAAGAAGGTGGTGAGAAAACTGCAAGGAAGAAGAAAGCGACAGAGAGGGGTCATGGGAAGGGTAAAATAAAAGAGAAAGTAGTAAAACGGTGTGTGTTAGTGTTGTCCTGATGCCTCCCTGCAGGCCTGGACACAATCCCACAGCTGTGCCTCTCCGACTCACACACACACTTGCATGCACACAGAATATTTACAGTCTCCACCAAGATGACCTCCCAATGAACCCCGCAAGGAGACTCCTCACAGGCCACGCACTACACCCGTCCCGCCCCCTCATAAACACACACACACACACTCGCACGCTCTCATAAAACATGGACAGGCGAGGACGGTGCGGAGCGGCAGCACACACAGCAAACGGCTACACAACTCTCCCAGCACAGCACGCTCACGGCCCTTCAACTTGCTGGTGACGTGCAATTAAAGACGGCAAACAAGAGGCGAGGCACACATGTGAGTGGGTGCGCGAGGCTGCGTTACCTCCGTTGTCCGTCCTCTTGAGGGCTCCATCTTTGTGGGGGCAGAGCTCACATCTCTGTCGGTTACAAAAAGGGGGAAAGGAAAATGAGATCAGGAAAGTCGAACTCAAAGACTTTTTGTGAGGTCAACACATGGACAGTGTGAGACGAGACGGACACAGTGAGGCGCACAGCCACCAACAGTTTGGGAACACACCCTCATTATCTGCCACCTAACTGCATTAACTATCATTTTAACAGCTCTCCTGATGACTCTGCGAATTCTCAACTCGAGCATAACGGACTTCTAAACACCTGAAACAGGATTTCACAAAGAGCCGTCTGAGTGCTTTATGAGTTCTGCTTAAGATGCCTCGAAGTTTTCAATATTTGTGTTACATTAGAAATAAAGGGGCAGCTTTGTACAATACAATGACTGTGCCACATTTGATGTACAGGTAGTCCCCGAATTACGAGCGCTCTGATCTACGAGGTTCCAGACTTACGAGCTGGCGAATTTTTGGAAAAAACGCAAAAAATACTGAGTTTTCATGTGTTTTTTCACCACAGTTAGTTAGATAAACATATGGACACACGTTTCCGATCATTTTTATGCACTCATAAGCAGTTTTTGGATGAAAATAGAGTGTTTGTAGTCGCGCTAGCGAAACCGTTCCAATTTACGAGCGAATTTCCGGATTTACGAGAGACATGGCGGCCGTTCCAAATTACGAGATTTCCGGTTTACGAGCGCCTCGTTGTAACGGATCTCGCTCGTAAATCGGGGACTACCTGTATTGTGTTAATGTATGGGGAAAAGCATGTAAAAACAGCACAATGCCTATTTTTATTTTGCAGAAAAGAATTATAGCAAGAAAGCACCCATCGAGTCAATTATTTTTATCAGATGAAATTGCTGAAGTTCTATGATTTGGTGGATTATAACATTTTGTTACTTATGTACAGTATAGAGCTCAAGAAAGTACACTACCGTCAAATATCCAAATGTATTTTGTGAAAAGATCAAGTTGTTACAATCTCAAAGGGAAAGATGTAAACCGCAATTTAGAACTAGTTTGAAGGGGAGAACTACCGTAATTCAGGGAGTAGGATTGTGGAATAACTTAATGACAGATGTTAAAGCTGCAGTATGTAGCTTTTTTTATGAACATATTTCTTCACTCTGTCACTACCTCCTGACAGACTGATGTTAGCCAGGTAATCTCTGAAAAAAAATTAAAAAAAATATTGTCCCCTTGCTTCTCCAGGTGGTAAATAAGCATTTCTAAAAAGAAAAGGTGACCCGCCATTTTCCAGCCAATAAAAACAGAGTTTGTAACCAGCCAATAAAAACAGAGCTTGAATTTGAATCAGCCAATAAAAACAGAGCTTGAATTTGAAATTCAACAGACCACAAGGGGGCAGAGCCACATATGGCTCTGAGGGGGAGGGATCAGAATGCTTTGCCTGTTGAAAATATTTCTAACTGCTGCAGTTCTACAGAAACTGCATACTGAACCTTTAAGGAAGCCAAATCAATCCCTGTCTTTAAGAAACTGGTTAAGGTTGAATTGTTAAACAAATTTAACAAATGTATTTAAATGAGTAATATATATATAATTGAAAATTAAATGAGTTATTTACTTATTATTTATAGAAAAAAATGTCTAAATTCTTATTAGATAAATAAGGAGCAGATTTAATAAGATATTTTCTTCATCTGCTACCTTTCATTTTATTTATTTTTTTCTTTATATGTTTTTCTTTTCCAATTACATATACAGTATGTTAATTGTTGTATTTCATTATTGTAAATATTTTTTTCTCCGATTAAATATATGTTAATTGTTGTATCTCATTATTATAAATGAATAAATAAATAAATATAAATAAAGGGGCAGCTTTGGTATAATCTGCTCAACATTACGTCTTATTGGCAAAATACACCAAGAACTATTTTCCTGCTTACTGTGTGAATGCTGACTCCTGTTTCTCTTTTTCAAAATATGCTTTTTGCAATATAAATACGTCAATTTTGGGCACTCGCTTATTTAGGAGTTCAGCTTATTTAGAAGATTATGGAACACCAAAATGCTCAAAATTAAATAAATAAAGCATTATGAAATAAGTATCTAAGCTCATTACTATGAACATTTTCAATTTTTATTATTTTATTTCATAACCGTTTTCCATCATGGCTTATTTATGTCATAATGGCGTTTTTCAGTAGATGACTTCAGCTGTCAATCAACGTCAATCAAGAGGATTACGTTCTTGTTAAATTCAAAGAACTCAAACAGCGAGTCCTCCCGTGCGCGCTCCTGCAGCACCCATCACTTTTTGTCACGACACCTGTATCTTCTGAGAACGTCATCCTCTCAATTTGAGCTTCTAAAGTTACCTGAGCTGAACGAAGTTCATGCAGCTCTGCATCCTTCATGACTGTTGACCTAGAAAATCGCTGTTAGCTGCTATGCTAGCTGTAGCAGCGAGCAACAGGAAAACTAATGGATGTGAAGGATCAGCCAGTGGGCATGAAGGTCCAACCCACTGACGTTGATTGACAGCTGAAGGCTTTCTGCTGGAGTCATTATGAAATAAATAAGCCGTCATGAAAAACACAATTATGAAATAAAATAATAAAAATGAAGTTTTCTTATTTCATAATGTTTTATTTATTTAATTTTGAGCGTTTTGGTGTTCCATAGCTGATGACTGCTAATAAGTTTTTGATAACTTTTATCATTTTCAAAAATATTAAACTTTATAAATACTCTCACCACAGAATTAAACTGAAATCTCCAATTCTTTCAAATTAATTTTTCTATTTTAAATCTGCTTCCGCACACGGTTTCTTTGCTACTTTCGCTTTGACAAGCCTACTGCAACCTATAACTTTCTGTTAACGTTTGTTAAGGCTCCGGCAAAGCTCAGCGTACTGCCTGTACGCCGCTCTACGCGCGCATTCTGTGCGCACGCGTTCGCTGGCACTGCTCTTCTTTCGTTCTCGCGTTAAATGCTCACGTTTTCGCTCCAAATTCTTGTTGTAATTTGAGCAGCTGCGCGCAGAGCCTGTACCTACAGGACAAACTGAGGTTGCTGATTGGTCATTTGCTGACACGCCTACTCAATTGATTGACAGGTCGAGTGTGAGATGCATGAGTTGGCTGGCTGTAGCCGCTGCGGTGTTTCTAAACTTTATATGTTAATAAAAAGTTCTAAAAAATAAACATAAAAACAGGGAGCAATGGTCCTGCAGCCCACAGTCCACCAGGAAATACAAGCCCAAAACCGGAAAAGTTGGCACGTTGTGCAAATCGCAAATAAAAACAGAATACAATGACTTGCAAATCTTTTTCAACCCATATTCAACTGAATAGAATGCAAAGACAATATATTTAATGTTCGAACGGAGAAACTTTATTTTGTTTTGCAAATAACCATTAACTTAGAATTCAATGGCAGCAACACATTGCAAAAAAGTTGGCACAGGGACATATTTACCACTGTGTTACATCGCCTTTCCTTTTAACAACACTCAGTAAACGTTTGGGAACTGAGGAGACCAATTTTTGAAGCTTTTCAGGTGGAATTCTTCCCCATTCTTGCTTGATGTACAGCTTAAGTTGTTCAACAGTCCGGGGTCTCCGTTGTCGTATTTTACGTTTCATAATGCGCCACACATTTTCAATGGGGGACAGGTCTGGACTGCAGGCAGGCCAGGGGAGGACCCGCACTCTTTTGCTACGAAGCCACGCTGTTGTAACACGTGCAGAATGTGGCTTGGCATTGTCTTGCTGAAATAAGCTGGGGCGTCCATGAAAAAGACGTCGCTTGGATGGCAGCATATGTTGCTCCAAAACCTGTATGTACCTTTCAGCATTAATGGTGCCTTCACAGATGTGTAAGTTACCCATGCCTTGGGCACTAATGCACCCCCATACCATCACAGATGCTGGCTTTTGAACTTTGCGCCTATAACAGTCCTGATGGTTCTTTTCCTCTTTGGTCCGTAAGACACGACGTCCACAGTTTCCAAAGACAATTTGAAATGTGGACTCATCAGACCACAGAACACTTTTCCACTTTGCATCAGTCCATCTCAGATGAGCTCGGGCCCAGCAAAGCCGGCGGCGTTTCTGGATCTTGTTGATGAATGGCTTTTGCTTTGCATAGTAGAGCTTTAACTTGCACTTACAGATGTAGCGACGAACTGTAGTTACTGACAGTGGTTTTCTGAAGTATTCCTGAGCCCATGTGGTGATATCTTTTACACACTGATGTCGGTTTTTGATGCAGTACCGCCTGAGGGATCGAAGGTCACGGGCATTCAATGTTGGTTTTCGGCCTTGCCCCTTACGTGTAGTGATTTCTCCAGATTCTCTGAACCTTTTGATGATATTACGGACCGTAGATGGTGAAATTCCTAAATTCCTTGCAATAGCTCGTTGAGAAAAGTTGTTCTTGAACTGTTCGACAATTTGCCCACGCATTTGTTCACAGAGTGGTGACCCTCGCCCCATCCTTCTATGTGGATGACTGAGCATGTCAAGGAAGCTGCTTTTATACCCAATCATGGCACCCACCTGTTCCCAATTTGCATGTTCACCTGTGGGATATTCCAAATAAGTGTTTGATGAGCATTCCTCAAATTTCTCTGTCTTCTTTGTCACTTGTGCCAGCTTTTTTGAAACATGTTGCAGGCATCAAATTCCAAATGAGCTAATAATTGCAAAAAATAACAAAGTTTACCAGTTCGAACGTTAAGTATGTGGTCTTTGCAGTGTGTTCAATTGAATATAGGTTGAAAAAGATTTGCAAGTCATTGTATTCTGTTTTTATTTGCGATTTCCACAACGTGCCAACTTTTCTGGTTTTGGGCTTGTATTTAGAACGTCGCGCAGCCACGTAGGACATGGTTATTATTCGCTCGATCGTGACAAATTCATTCATTTCAGTCATGGAGTCGGAGGAGGAAGCGATTACTTGACTTTTGGCAAAAAAAACAAAAGAAAAGTTCAGATCAGCGATAAAAAAGGGGAATTTAATTCATTTGTGTAACATACAAAACAGTCCGGCGCCGGGGAAGTTTATTGTGAGACAACGCGCATCGCGTACGCGGTCGTAAAATTTGAGCTTTGCGCGTTCGTGCCCTGCGGGGCTACGCTTGTGCCTCTGCGTACGTACGTCGTACAGAGGCGTACTGCTTGTACGCGGAGCTCTGCCGGGGGCTTGAGCCTCACTACAGTAATTCACAAACTAATTGCATACATGAGGCAGGTCTCTTCCACAGACGTCCTTCTGACTCATGGTGCAGCCCGGAACACTAGTCTAAAATACTGCTAAGCATTATGGGAAATCAACACAGTTCCCATTTTTTAGTTTTATTTTTGATTGTGGCACTATATGAGTTGTAATTCTTGTTGAATTTGATCAAAGGATACAGATTTAAACTATAATTGAACACTAATATACCGCTAAGCATTCTGGGAAATCCCGTTTTTTAGTTTCGTTTTTGACTGTGGCACTGAGTTGTAATTCTTGTTGGTTTTGATCAACAGATAACAGATTTAAACTATGCATTGAATTTATAAATGTAAATTCAATGTACGTTTTTGACTGTGGCACTGAGTTGTAATTCTTGTTGGTTTTGATCAACAGATAACAGATTTAAACTATGCATTGAATTTATAAATGTAAATTCAATGTACAGTATTGTCTAAATCTGTATCTGTTGATCAAATTCAACAAGAATTACAACTCATAATGCCACAATCAAAAATAAAACAAAAAAATGGGGACTGTGTTGATTTCCCATAATGCTGGTGAAGATTCTCAGTCGTCCAGGACATGATAAAATCAAAAAGGCGTTCAATACAAGATCAACTGGACTTTATTTGTTGCAAAAGACGTTTCGACCCCTATCCAGGGGGCTTTTTCAATTCACTGAAACCAAAAATGTGAGCTTGTGGAGTTATAACAGTCTAAAGAAATCACGCACCATCATATGTAAATTGCAAGCTGAGGTAGCCTGGTTAAAACCACACCCTGTCCTTCACTTCGCTTCAGACAAGGGTCTGGACTTTTTCCATAGAGAAACGATTCTTGCTGGAGGCGTGGGCTCTGCTGAGGAACAAAACCATTGGATATTTTGAACAGGGAAAGCATTCTGCTCCCTCCCCTCAGAGCCACCCCCCGTGCTCTGGTGAACTTGACTGACAACTGCTCCGCCTCCTGCTGCAGCTTTTCTCTCGCTGCGCAAATTCTGTGTTTATATGTTAATAAAACGTTTTAATAAAATACAATAAAACCATGGATCGCTGGTCCAGCTCACCAGAAGACCAGAACATCTGATGGGACTCTGTCAGCAACGTAAAACCCGAGTTTAATTCTCGTGACAGCCTGCTTTATGAAATTTCAGATCAACCCCAAATAATTAATGTTTTAACATCTTTGTCAGTCCGTGAAAGGTGGGCACACTTACTGGTTTGGAAGAAAACAAACAGACTCAATTAAAAAATATGAATATTTATTAAAGAAGTCTTGTGACAGAAAAAGTAAAAACATACATGTTCAGATACACATACTGTTATTTGCTAGGGTTAAGCATCAATTTTAAACCCCGCCACGAACAACAGCAAAGCCTTCAAGCTTTCACACACACTCAGAAAAAGGCATTGAAATAAAATCCCTCACCGTTGATACAAACGAGGAGGCCTCTTCGTTCAGTGGGAGATATTTTCTTCAATGCAAAACCGGGCGTTGATCAGACCCACGACAGACCTCGAATTGTTTATCCGAGCGCTTCTCTATTTATACCGTTGTGAGCATTCACTCCCAGTTAAATCTGTTTTCAATCAAACTTTGTTTTTTTTCAAGATAGTCAAAAGCTTTCTGTTTCATCTATCAGCCACAAGGTCAGCCTGCCCTTAATTGCTGAGCTGTGCTCATAAACATCTCACAAACTTGGCTGTGAGATGCATGGAAACAGGCGCCTAACTCCCTTTCAGAAGAACTGCAAAGTTTGAAGTGAGATGGGTAATATGCATTCATTCCATCAAAGACCAGTCTTTCGAGAAGGATTGGGCCCTTATCTTTCAAAGAAACCCTGGACCTTTGAAGCAAAGCCACACAAAACCCCCCACTTCAAGACTTTAATGAAACATCTTGAACTAAAATGTTTTTTCTCACAAGTGTTGCATTAAGCATTAATTCTTAACTTAAAAATTGACAAACATTTAGTCAGAAAATCATTAATAAAAACTCCTAATTCATCCCATCCTCTGATATTCTGACTAATTTTGAAAATTTTCCCTGTCATCTCGTGGGACATTTCTAAGACAGTGTTACAAACTAATCTAATTATATGATCCTTCCTACAAAACAAAGCACTAAAATACAAAAGTAAGGAGGGATACTGCACATTCTCATTTTATTAGTTTTAAACCATATGTAACTCACTTTATTAGTTTAAACCACTGTAAAACTTTATGTATAAACCTTCTCCTGTTCAACACATGTGAACGCCTTGAAATCAAACAGCCAGACTTACAAACTCAATCATAAGTTTCGGCACCATGGATCGGGTCCGTTCATTGGCCATCAGAAGGGACCCAAAATCAATGGAGACTGCCAGAAAAAGGCAGAAATTGCCAATTAGTCAATTCCCACAAGTGTACAACTCATCCACCCAGAAAAATAAACACCTAAGTATTTTCTGAGGACGATTTTACTGTCCAGATAAAACCTATTCCTGTTTGTAGCACATATCTGTATATATGCATGTCATCTCAAATTAATCATCATTTATTTTATTACTTCAGGTAAAATAAAACAAAATAAAAACTCAAAGAACAATAAAAAATGAAAATGTTCCCAAACTAGCACTTCACGATCGTGGCTCCACCCTCTGGAACAACTCGCACACCTTAAAGGTCGATGCACAAGGTCGTTGCACTGGAACGTTACACGCGCCGGACACCACTGCTCTGCCAACGCTCTGCCCACACTTGTTACCAGCAGGACCGACCTACAGGACATTTGAAGCCGTCCTGTCTGTTCATCTCGTGGCAAAGAGCCCCAACTGTCCTCATCAGGACACGTCTCGTTTTTCAGAAGTGTGGTCATCAGCACCACATCACAGATGAGCACGAACACCCATCCTCGGGTGCGCTGGACAGGCAGCTCTGCAGCAGCGATGAAGAACCCAGCAGACGACACCAGTCGCAGGCGCCTCTCTCAGGAGTTGGTCATCCTCAGGCGCTTTCCTCCCCGTCGTCCTCTGCGCGTCCTCAGACAGACAACGACACACCACGACATCAAGCTTAGGAAAAAAGCAAAAGACTGAGATAGAATGACAGAAATTAGTGATCTTTCAAATAAAAGATTCATCCTTTAAACTTGGAGAGAGAGAAAGGAGAAAAAAAAACTTAAAACCCCTCTTCCTTTTTATTCACAGTCTGATTCTTCCAATAAATTTCTCCAACATAGCAGTGACATCTTTTTTTTTTGTTCTGTTAAAAATAAGCATGAAAACCAACACTTTTTGTACATTTTTCCCCTTCCATCAACTTCTAATATCACCTGTTGACCAATTTGTCACAATACCCTGCAAACTGCAAGCTCAAACAACCTACCTCTTCCCCTTCCTTTCTCTGCTTCACTGTTCTGTAGATAAGGCAGGCTGCATGAAAGGGGAAAACAAAACAAAAACTCGACCCTTCCTGGCCCATGAACCACACACTGAAAACTCCTGCTATTTTTCCTCCACTTTTCCGTTCTCTGCATCTCTAATTTCACACACGAACCTGCGCGCCTACATCAAACAAGGACTGTCTCCTGACCTCCGCTCAGTCCCCAACATCTCCCCACATTTCCACTCACAGCAGAGGGAACGGAAGCTGCTGTACACACGCGCATTCTCCAAACACACACACTTTGTTTTTTACTCATCCTGTCTCTTTAACACTCCAGCTGACAAATTCAGCAACCAAACACTCATATTTTTTCTTCTTCCTTCTTCGTAATTCTTCCTCCAACAAATCACTCCTGCTAACTTTTTGGACAACTTCCAACTTTCTGATCTGCAGAAATTCCTTAACAAGCTCTATTCCTTATCAAAATACTTCTATTTTCTTAATCAACTCAAACAACTTGCCTTCTCGCTCCCAACACACTTCACCTCCTCAGAGCTGCAGCTTCCTCCCTGTTCTGGAGATAAGACAGACGTTGACCGTCTCCTCTTATTATCTGCTTCAATGAGCTCCACTGCTCTCTTTCCATGCATACACAAACAGTTCTGCTCCTTCCTCTCAAGCGAGCAGCTCAACTGAAAAACAAAAAACCTCTGTCTGTATTAGTGCTCTCTAAACAACTCCCCCAGAGCACCACCAGCACTTCGCAACCCCTCCATCCGCTCACACACATTACAGATGAGACACATTCTTCCTCAATTTCACTATAGCTGACCACCTCAGCTCCCACAATACCCTCGCACAACTGCGTCGCTGCACATTTTTCTTTCTCTTCTCACGCAGCTGTACAGACACACACACACAGAGAAGCGCTTGCTCCTCTTTTTTTTAACTTCGAAAAATAAATCACCAGTCTTTTTAACTTCAACTGATAAAGCTATCAAAATAAATCACCTAACTCATTACAAAAACTCTAACAAGGGTTTTTTTCTTCTTAACCCTGGTATTATACTTATGTTTCAGCGAATAAAT
>JBBPBX010001286.1:88539-99913 GCA_038048925.1 Garcialebias charrua
TATGGCAAGCTGATTGTGTCATTAATAGCTACTTTTAGCTATTACCGTTTTTGTCGGTATATAATACGCAGTTTTTTTGCTCATTTGAATGTCCTGCGTATTATACACCGAAGCGTATTATCTATGGATTTTTTCCCATATTTTTAGACCCATTTTTCGCTCCGATATCGCTGTTTTTCATTTTGGGCAAAAAATGGTGCAGTACCACTTTTGTCCACTAGGGAGACACTTCCAGACCGTTTCTAGCTCATATGTCCGAAAAAAGCCTCCTCTGGTCGGACTGACTCCGTCGTTGCCCGCCCCCTGCTCTGGATGTAGCTGCATTTAGCTGTGAGGTTAGCCGTTTTTGTTAGCAAGATACCGTAACTCATAAACCACACCGCAGATTTTTAAATCCAGCTGATTTCACATTTGGTTAAGCTCAGGAGCCCGTGTGCTATAAAGTCAGCTAAGAAATTTATTTTTTTAAGCGTTTATTTAACTAAATTTAAAGAAAGAAATCGTCCGACCCGCCTGAATGCAAATCGGCGAACTACTTTTTAAAATCCAGCTGATTTGAACATTTCGTTAGTTTTGTTAAGCTCAGGAGCCCGTTTGCTATAAAGTCAGCTAAGAAATATTTTTTCTCGCAAAGAAATAATAGTTTTTACTGTGTTTTGTTGTAAATTCCTTCGGTGCTCGCCCGCTTCTGTGGCCGCCATTTTAAGCAGGGCAAATGAGGCGCTGACGCGTCGCGTGGACGCATAATAGATGCGTATTAAACACCGAAGCGTATTATGTACGTTTTTTTTTTGGTTTATTGGCAATAATTGGACAAAGCGTATTATATACAGGAGCGTATAATACACCGACGAATACGGTACCCGATACAACAGCATACCAAACTACTTGAGTGCCATGTAGCGCCTGAAAATGGTAGTGTTCAATATTTTCAGTCAGAAGAATGAATGAAAATGATCATATCTCAGCAAAAAATTGGTTCATAAATATGGGAAAAATCCATAAATACGTCACTTCAGCAAATAAGTTGCAGGGCATGCAAATTATGCAAAAAAAACTGCGACTTATAGGGTGAAAAATACGGTAACGTTGGCCAAGTTTTAAACTGAAAATTAAATCCAGCTAAACCAAAACTACGATTGATTCCTAGCTTTAAAGAGTTTACTTGTTAGGTTACAATGGGGAGGTGGATGTATGTGTGGACGTGCATGCTGTCTCGCAGCAGCAACACATTTTTTGTACTCGGCTCATTTAATTTCTGTGTCAGATTCTTTACTCGTGGAGAAACTGCCAGGAGGGCGAAGGCTCTCCTCGTGACACAAGAGCTTAAGAAGATGGAGCAAGCTCTGCTCAGGGCATCAGCTGATGAAGCAGGGGTGACAGAGGCAGAGCCAGCAGAAGGGGTCGCTTGCATGGAAGCTGGTCCAAGAACTGGTTGTCCTCCAAAGCGTAGAGCAGCTTCAGCAGTCTGTACGACAGAATTCTGGAGGAGCAAGTTGAACCTGCCGGAGGTACAGGCAGTGGTTATCCAAATGCAAATATATTTGAAAGAACCAACGATGGGTGAGAAAGACAGCCCTTTCCAGTACTGGGCAAACAGCCATGCTCAGTTTCCTTTCCTCTCCTTGATGCTACTGGTGCAAAGTTCCCGAGCGCTTCTTCAACCAGTGTGGAAAGAGAGACTGTTGATCCAGTATCTTGGATGAAAAGAGGAAATGTCTGACAGCAGACAGCAGAAATGCTCATATTCCTCAAAAAGAACCTGCCAATGATTAAGTGACATTTGTTGAACACTAGATCACTCCCTCATTGTTAACTTTTTGAGGAGTCAGTCATCTACTTTTTATTGTTTACTTTTGAAGAACTGTTACACAGACTCTGGTGTTACGCTTAATCCAGGTCACCTTCAGTGTCAAACCTCCTACTGTACTTGATTTTTGCTGTTCACACACAGTTTTATTGATAATGTGTGCAAGATGTTACACTTGTTGCAATTTTCTTTTAGTTCAAATATTTGACATTTGAAAATCTATATTTGTTGTTGCTACAAGAGAAAGAATGTACAGGTACTTAATTTGTGCTGATCAGAAGAAGCAACAGTTTGTACTGTGGAAAAAGGGCCTTCTCCTACTCTGCTCCTGCTTCATGGAATATCTTACAAAAAGATCTGAAGCTCTCGACCTTGACTTCTCTAAACGGTTTTCAGAATCTATATGAATCCTGGCAAAAACCAATGCAGATTTGTTCCTGTCTTTGATTTTATACGTCTACCTTATAATGTTTTGCTAGTTTTTTGATACTTGTTTAAAAAAAACAAAAAAAGTATTTCTTTCTTTTGTTTTGTTTTTCTCTTTTGTTTTCTATTGTTTATTGTTTAAGGAAATTCTACCATTGCTGTTCATCGTTCTTTAGTTTTAGCAGGTCGCTTTCGTAAATGAGCCATGAGGCTCAATAAGATTTACCTGACTAAATAAAGGTTGAATGGACCTTACCAAGCTCCGCCCAGAAACGCACCCTAAGCTCCGGCCGGTGTCCGTGTCTCCCAAGCTCAGCCCTAGTTTCAATGGAAAATATGGCGTCGACTGACTCTGGAGGGTATTTCTGAGTCGAATAGTGTATCATTTCTGCCAGATTCCAACAAAATATCAGCCATGACAATAGACAGGGGAACCAACAAGTTCATGTTATTTTTTTTTTGGACGTTATCAAGTTGTTTGATCCACGCGATGCCTCCAACAGCGTGCGTGTCACAGCTAATGCTACTACTGTTTGATGAGGAAAACATCAGCTCCTGAACGCTCAGCATTATTACAGCTGTGGACAGGATCACTGATGACTATTGTCCTGCAAGGCTGGGTAAGTCAGGCATTCATGGTTTTGAGGATTACTTTTGAAATCAGTGATTTCTGTTGTTGGCAAAAGTTTGAGTGTGCCTTGGTCGCAAAGCTAATGCTAACTGTAATCTCCATTGGTTAGCCGTTGCTGCTTTAGCTGCTAAACACGCCGACAGCGACTTTTGTGAGAGCTAATGAGCTCAGCTGTTCGGTGTGTTAGTTAAAATCCAGCCTTCGTGTCACGATTTTGTGCAGTTTTAGGTGAAATCGACAGTAGAGCTCGTTGTGTTAGCTAGCTCATGTGGAGTTAGCCGAGCTGTTTCTTCCCAACTTCCAGGACGTTCAGTGAACTGTGGCTCTCTCTCATCGTGACCGTGTGTTGTTAACTAGCAGGTTTCAAAAGCAGGTCAACCCTTCTCTGCTGGTGAAAGAAATAATTGTTCAGTTTTGTGGTCGTGCACAAGCTTTGATCCAAGCAAGGCATTCAGTTTCACATATAGGGAAACGGTGAATTTTACTTCCACAAATACGGTCAGGGTACCTGACATCTCCGGTACAGATACCCCACTGACGGTGGAGGACAATTTTTCCAGCCCTGACGCAAAAAAATTCTGCACGTATGCTAGCTAGCAATGTAAGTAGCATGTGGTGCCGGTCTCACAAACGCTACTGTAGCGTTTGTTTTGTGAGACCGGCACGCACGTGGAAGCTGCGCTGTGACGTGTTATGGGCATTAGCCAATGAAACGCGACCCTGTGGGCGGAGCTTGGTAAGGTCCATGAATTTGGAGGGGTTAGAGAAGTTTATGGGTATGTCTTGAATTTAATAAATACAGACAGTCAATTTGAAACCCTTACAGTTATGTATTTGTTAAGATGGGATTTTTCGTGTTAACAAGTTTTCCTGTTTTTCCAACTTCCTTCTCTGACCTTATACTTGCCTCAAGTTTCCTTTTGGGACATACATGCATACATTCATTTACATACTTGCCCATAGTGTAGAGTTTATTACAGTCTCATATAAAATCAACATTAATGATAATATTAACAAAGCTCTGGTATTTGGAATAGTATCGTTATCGGTAGATATTCAAATTCGGGTATCGAGATCGGATCAGAAGTGGAAAAAAATGTGAATCGGTGCATTCCTGGTGACAACCTCTGCAGACAGGAGCAACAAAAAGGAAAAAGGTATTTTAAACCCTTCTCCATTATCTGAGTATATGCAATGGCATATGTCTTATTTTTTCCTTTTCTTTGAGCAACAAGGATTAAAATGCACCCCAAAAAATAATAAAATACATTAAGAGCTGAGGAAGACCAATAAAATCCAGACCAAATATTCTGAAAAAGGGTGAATGTTAATGTACAGCTTAGACTTCATACTCTTCTCACCACCAATCACCTTTAATTTTACAAGAAATTTCAAAAAACTAAAACTAAATCTACCCCCCTAAATAAATAAATAAATCCAACAACAACAAAAATCTAATAATTCTTAAAGAGAAACTTAAAATGTTGATTTTAGTTGTAGTCCAAACAAGGCGTCCATACTGTTTTATTCCAGACCGAGTACAAGTACTTACCAAAACTAAGCACCAATATGCAGTAGCAGTAAATACATTACAAAATGACTAGAAACTCATTGCGTTTATTCAGACACAGCAGATGGTCTGCTCTCCTAACATCACTGGTATTTATCTTTAAATATATCACCACTGTTTAATGCCCTCAGTTGAGCAGTGAAAGAGAAAATGTCACTTTGCAAAAAAAAGTGGTATAAATCAGGATTATCAGTGTTTTTATGAAGCTGGTGTTGGTATCACTACCACACCCTTAATCAAATGTAAGAATAATTAGTAATCATGTTTCTAATCCATCAAATTACGTTTTAACATTTTATTTCTTCATTCTTACGGGATTGTGCAAAAGTCTTCAACTACTACTCCTACCTTTTATTTTGATTTCAAGACAACATTTTTTTATATTTTTAAAATACTTTTAAAACGTATCTTCTGAGTTTTTTCATTCAATTCATTCAACTTTTATTTATACAGGCTAGCCTCGTTGAGCCACGGGGACTCATTTACAAGAGGGACCTGTCTCACTCACACCCAGGGTCAATTTAGAGTTACCAATCAGTCTAACATGCATGTTTTTGGACTGTGGGAAGAAACCGGAGCACCCGGAGAAAACCCACGCAGCACGGAGAGAACATGTAAACTCCACCCAGAAAGGCCCCCGGACCGGGATTTGAACCGGGGAACTGCTCTCTGAGAGGCAGCAGCTCTACCAGTTGTGCCACCGTGCTGTCTTATGAACAGAAAACACAAGTTTAACCATTAAGTTGGATGCCTTCCGCCTTCCATGCTTGAATAACCCACGAGCCGTAGTTAAGTAGCTTGAATAAAAAAATACATTAATCTGAAAATGGTCAAATGGTGGACTGAACTGAAAATGTGTGAAATTCAACCAGTTGCCGAAATAAATTCAAACATTTTGAATAGGGCTGGACGATATGGCCAAAATTTTTATCAAGATATAGTTCTTAATTTCGGTCAATAACGATATAATTCGATATCGATATAAACAATATAAAAGCCTAAAAAAAACTATAAACTATACAAATAAATTAATGTTCCCCTTGTATTTGTATTTAGCCTCCAAAAAGATGGAAATCACCATCAAATAAACATAAAATTCTCAACCCAATAATTCTGTCGGGTCATCTGGACACTTTCTTTTTTATAGAAACGTTTCACCCTCCATCCAGTTTCTATGAAAAAGAAACTGTCCAGATGACCCGACTGTGAATTATTGGATTTGGTACCTGGATTATTGAGCATGAACTTTCTTGCCATAAAATTCTCAACTTTGTCAACATTAATAATTTTAACTTTAAACAACAACTTTAAAATGTACAGCATTGAAATTCATAGTTAATTAAATAAAACTTTTGGGTGTCATTATTGATGAGAAGCTGACATGAAAATCTCATGGAAATTACTTAAGAATAAAAATAACAAAATCAATTGCATTACTGTATAAAGTAAAATAGTTTTTGAATGACAAAGTTTTGAATATATTGTATAATGTAATGATTGTTCCATATTTAATCTGTTGTATTGAAGTTTGGGGAAAAGCATGCAAAACTATTACAAACCCTGTTTTTATTTTACAAAAAAGAGCTATAAGAATTATTAGTAGGAACGTGCTATGGTCACCCAACAAATATATTATTTAATCAATTGAAATTATTAAAATTTTATGATTTGGTTGAACATTGTATTTTACAAGTCATGTATAAAACTAAAAAAAATATTACCCACAAATATTCTATTAAAATTTGTTAAAAAAGTTATTAAACCCTGAAGGGAATGTAAATGTTTGTAAAATCTTCATTTAGAACTAGTGTGAAGGAGCTGAGTTGTAAATCAGGAAACAGGACGGTGAAGTTGACTTGATATCACCATAAACATTTCTAAAACTATTTATAAGGAGCCAAGATGGTGTAGTGGCAGGGCTTTCGACTTGGGACCCGAAGGACGCGGGTTCGCGCCCCGGCCACTACACACCTTGGGGTGTCTATGAGTGCACACCTAATTCTCCAGCTCCCCGGGCGCTTTCTGGCTGCTCACTGCACCACCTGGTGGTGGTTGGGTTAAATGCAGAGACGAATTTCGTCTGTGTATGGGAAACATACACAGATGACAGACAAAGACATTATTATTATTATATGTTTTAAAAGATGATTAAATCAAAGTTGTTGGGAAGGTGTGGTGCAGGGGAAGGTTGTTGTGTTTGTAGTTATTTTGTATTTTTTAAACAAGGGGCAGATATTATAACACTATTTTCGTCTTTCTGCACCTTTTCATTCAGTGTTTTTTTTTCTGATGAATTTTATTTTGAAAAAAGAAAAAACATGCAGCGCTGCTGGGGCTGTTTGTTTCAGTACGTCGTAGTTTCAGGGAAACGTTGGCTCAAACTTTATTGTTCTTCATCTTCTGACTCATCATATTCTATCGAGTGGAAACTCTTCAGATTAAACAAGTTAGATGTTCCCACCGCTAGTTAGAATGACTCCGTCATGTTTTGCAGCCTAGAGACCTCGTTGCAGCAGAAGAAACCTGCAGTTTAACAAAACCGAACTACGTCCACACCGACGAATTAGTGTTTCCTCTCATCAGTGATGTCGTCTCTTTCTCTTCGCTTGTGAAACTTTGTTCAGTCACATTCATGAGCACTCGTTTTGAAGCGAAAACTTAACGCGCTTTGGAGTAGGGGTGGGCGATATGGCTCAAAAATTATATTGTGATATTTCAGAGCATTATCACGATAACGATAAATTTCGTGATATAACCAAAAAATATATATTTTATTTATTTGACAAAATTAACTTAACATGTTGCTTTGCAGTATTATATAAAATTTTAAAAAACAAGGGGTAATTTTACTGAAATTACTTTATTAAGTAAAGTATTCAGTCTCCAAGTACCGGTATAAAAATAACTTGTAACAAGTTGATCAGCTGACCCTGAAACTTCTGGTGTTTCAGTTTCCTCTGTTCCTGCAGGAATTATTCATTTTTCTGATTCATTTTTTTAAAACTGATCTATCTGATTCTCTGATCACCTGCCTCTGTGTGAGACTGTGTGAGACAGCTGAACCGCGCAACAGTTTTAGAGCGAGAGAGAGAGCAGCCCGCACACACGCTGAGCAGCGCGGGGCGGGGGGGACAAGCTCTCTGTACCTGTGCAGTGAGAGACAGGGGAGAGAAAGCTGAAACACGTTGTTTGTTTTTAGCATTTTAGCTAGCGTTACACTGGTGGAGGGAGGTGCGCAGCTCGGTTTGGTCTTTTGAAGCAGTCTGATAAGGGGCGGGGCGCCCCGACTTATTAAGTCATGAAATTAGCATATCATGATATAACTTTTTTGCCCAGGCAAGCTTTTTTGCCCGGTAAAACCGGCAACGATATGATATGGCCCAGCCCTGCTTTGGAGACTAGCTTAGCTTTTAGCCTGCTACCGCTAACGCCTGCTGCTGGACTGAGCGCTGCGTAACGACGATGTCACCACCACGCACGTTTTGTGTCACAACTTTTTCTGTCCGGGCAGGTTGTTGAAGCAGCCGCTTCAACACGAACAGAAAAAGAAAAACGTCAGTGAAACGTTGTAAAATCCTATCGAAATATTGAAAATATGCTTAAACTTCATATCATCGTTATTGAATAAAAGTATATTGCGATATTTATCGTTATTGAATTATTGTCCAGAACTAATTTTGAACAAGAAAAACGTTCAAAAGTCTAAAGAACTACCTGCTGCGGATTTCACAAAATGTATTTACATAAATGTACTTTATCTAAATAGGCTTGGGCATAGGCATAGACATTTCTATCCTATTTTTAGGTGTAAAAAGATAAGCTAAGCGTCCTGCATCAAGTTACAAAGACAGGGAAAACTTTATGTTAGAGCAAAGGAACATTTGCTCTTTCTGCACACAGGAAAACAAAAGGAAACGCTCCAGCACCTGTATCAACAGCTACATTAAGTAAATCTTACCCTGACCAAATCCAGACAGGTCTTTGGAAGTTTGCTGAGGTCATGCTAAGTTGACACTCAGCGAGCCATACCAGATAGTGTGTTGCAACAAGTTTCACCCAGAGACCAGTCCCACATGTAATGATTCAGAGGTCTGAGGAGTTCAGGTCAGCCCACGGTTCTTAAAGCATTTCCAGGGAATGAATGGCTCTCGGAGGAAGCATTTCTGTTTGAACAGCTTGTTTATGCGGTTATTTCCAACACTCTAGCAGATTTGATAAAGGAGTCACACTGGAAGGATGTTTGTGACTATCTTTTATAAAGCTTTCAAACTGGATAACAGAAAGTTGGTGAAATTATGACAGGTCTATACAAACCTCTAATTTACCTTCTATAATTACTACCCTACCAAATTTGCAACAATACTATTCTGCAATACATTGTAAGTTGTTTAATTTGTTTCTATCCCATTGTTTTAAAATGAAAAGTCCATCCTTTTGTAATTGTATTTATTTAGCTATCAAAATAAAACAAACTTATAAGTTTTAAATTTAGATCTTACATCACAGAAAGGTTCTGTAGAGTAAAAGGCGCCCATTTTCAGCAGCTGCTAAACAAATTCCCCACCAGTGTGAATGATAGCTGGTAGGCTGTTTGTTTTTTTGACAAATGTGTTCTCTGTTCAAAGGACATTGTTCCAGACATCCTGTGTTTTATTAAACCTAAGCTGTGATGTCATGGTTGTTCGTACTTGTTCAGCCTTTTTCTTATTGTCCTGTCAATATTTGTAACATTTAATGTGTTAACAGAGGCCTGCAGAGTATGAGGTGTAGCTCCTGCTGTGTGCAGTTTCTCTGAGCTTCGTAAGCTTTGACCGCAGTGTAAACTTGCAAACTCCAAGACTGACAGCCGTTTTAAATGTCTTCAATTTGTGAACAATCTTCCTCACTGTAGAAGGACCGACTCCAAATTGTTTTGAAATGTCTTAATAATCCTTCCCAGACTGACAAGCAGATTTTGACTGCTGATGTCATTTCTTCATGGCATTGTGTTAAACCACACCTGAAGGCTCCAGAACAGGACACTACCAAAACATCTGCTTTTAAAGAGGTGCTCAAACCTGCTCACGCTAACCTCAAAGCCTATGCTGTGTTACACTGACTTTTTGTGCTTTATGAGCAAACAGATTAAACTGGAGGTGAGTTTGTTTTCAAGATTTATCACCAAATTTTTGTTTGCACTGAAGCTCAAGCTGATCTAAAAAAACCAACAAAAAAGCACCAACAGAAAATGTTGAACAGAGACAAGTGGGTTACTAATACCAGCTGTATTAATATGAGATGTTGATTTATGGTTGGTATAGCTCAACTAAAAGGATGGTACTGAAGTTTTATTAAAACTTTAGGAAACAGTGTCAAAAAGCTGGGCTAAACAAGTCTCCTTTAAGCTTCAAGATCAGGTCACGGAGATAACTCATAAAAGATGAATGAGAAAAAGGAATTGAATAACTCACCACACGAGCTGCTCTCTCCTGAGATTCACACTTCCTACAGAACCAGGGACCAGTAGGCACCTGAACGATGCCGTAACAAGCTGCAAACAGGCAAGGAAGGCGTTACAGAGGCAAACATTTACATGTAACCATCTTAAAAACAATTTTTGGATGCAGTGCCCCAGAATACGTTAAATAAACCTGTACTTAAATAAACCTGTACTACAGAACCTAACAGCATTTCGTCACAATACCACATTCTACATGATTAACTAATCAAGCCAAACCACGCTGACATGGACTGCTGCAACATTCATTAGAAGGTATTTCAGTACTGAAAAGCACTTGAGTTTTTGTAGGTAACCAACCATACAGGCGCAGCAACACTACTTTAAACAGCCTACCTCCACACATTTTCAGATTATCCCTGATCTGACCAGAGCCCATAATCCACTGGAATGAAGAGCTATAATCCAGATTTCTGAAAACGTGGATGGTTTATCCAATCACTTAAAAGCTTGTTTTTTATTTTTATTTTGCTGCTAGGCAAACCAACCCAGAATGTGAATGCTTCATTTTAATCTGTTTCTTTTCTTGTCCTAAACCACAAGAAATGTGTTTGTGTATTATTTGATATGTAATCATGTTCATTGTGCTGATTTCAGGCACTAACATCCATCGTGATTTAGATGTTGTTATGCTCTCCATTTACGTTAAAGACGTCTCCACTTAAACCACCTTTGAAAATGGACAGGAACCCTTTTATCCACATTGGTTTGGTAGTCTGAACGCAAATCATCCAGAGCAAACCATGTACTGTATTGAACTGAATGACCCCAAATAAGCAGCGGTGTTACTACCAAACGTATCCCTGTAAAATTTCCTCCACCATGGCAAATTAAAGATGATCAGAGCATCCTTATGAATACTCAAGAGCATCCTTATGAATACTCTGAAAATATGGAAAAGGAACAGTTGTTTGTTTTTCTGGTTAAAACTTTGAATAAATTGTATTTTTTGAGCATGTTTCAATGAAAATTTCAGTTTGTGCACACTTTATCAATCAGTGAATCACATGGATATAGTGTTTCGTATTAGTCCGTTTGTTCTGATTGTTTTTAGAGTTGGTGTACCAACAAAAGATAGGCAGTATACTTAAGTTTATCTGATATATTGTGAGTCATCGGTCATGCAATATCAAAAATGACTACCGTATATCGCAAATATAGAAAATAAGTTTTATTGGTGCTTTCTTTGAGTCTGTATCTAATTCCCTCGTTTAGGTTTTTTTCCCAGGTGCTTCTTGTTTGTGAAGCACTTTGATAACAGTTTATCTGTTTAAACTGTGCTATATAAATAAATAAAGATGACTTGACTTCTTCTGCAAGGAAGTTTGTTGGTTTTTATTCCAGTATAACAATAATATTCAAAGGACCAAGGTATGAGAGTCATATATATACAGTATATATATATATATATATATATATATATACAGTATATACAGTATA
>JBBPBX010001287.1:4353-21411 GCA_038048925.1 Garcialebias charrua
GGGGTCTTGTGTGTCACACTCTTTTGAACAGAAGGAGAGAAATGAGCTCAGTGAAGATCATACTCGCAGTTAACCCTCACAAGTTATAGACACTTTACACACACACCCGCCCACCCACACACACACTTACCTTCATTACAAATATACCCCCCACTCAATCTGTTTAACATTTTTAAGAGCAGACTGAACCAAAATCTGCTTAAGCACACACAAGCCCTTAGAATAAGATGAATAATAAGACGGTGATGGGATGAGCTGTATCTGTTTTTGGAGGGGACACGGTGGGGGTGTGAGGTCAAATACTTCCTTGTATTTTTATTTATTTATTATAAAACATAAAAATATTAACAATACTGATCGTGCTGTTGTAACTTTTATGTTAACTCCTCACTCTCTGTGAAATCCCATTAATCAAAACTAAATGAGACAGTCACAGCTTTGAGCTTTAAAACATTTTCTTTCGTGTTTTGAATCTGTTCATTAGAAGAACCACACTTTTTAAATAGGTTATATTTCAAATTATCATCATCATCATAATCATCATCATCATCATCATCATCATCATCATCATCATCATCATCATTATTAACCTTGGTCCAGATTTTTTGTGTGCATTAAAACAATAGTGTTTATAACCAATAGTGTTTATAACCAAATGACAATTTAAAAAGATTAACTGTGAACATGTTTGAATATTTTTAAATAAAACATAATGAAGCATAAGATCCACTTAGAAATAAAATTGTTTTAAAAGAAGCAGTTTTATTTTCTTTAAATAGTAGTATATGTTTTACTACCACATTTGTGTTTAAAAATTGTAACTTATCTCCTGATTTGGATAACATCAAGAGAAATTACATGCACTTTTTTTTTTTTTTTTTACAAATTTTGGTACCACTTTAAGCCTCCCCTTATAGATAAATAATATAGTTTATAGATACAATATTAATTTGTCTCTAAATAAATGATTAATAATTGTTTATTATGCATTAACTAAGGCTGACAAAACTGACCAGTTTCTTGCTATAGTGAGCCAAATATGCCATCCATTTTCATCTAGAGTTGTTAGATTAAACATTTCAGACTAATACTCTGATGCATGCTCAATAATCCAGGTAGAAAAATCTAAAAAAGCTAAGTCTGGTCCTCTGGACATTCAAAAAACAAAACAAACCAAAGCAAATAAATATGTTAATAATTCCTCCATAAACACTTTATAAATCATCAATAACTGTTTATTATTTTCATATCTTGTATGTGATTCCTTGTGTATGCTCCTTTGTACTGAAACGCTGGCACAACAATTTCCTGTGGATCAATAAAGTTCTATCTTATCTTATGTTTATTATGCATTAATTAAGGCTGACAGAGAGTCAAAACTGACCAGTTTCTTGCCAAATAGTGAGACAAATCTGTTCACCTAATTTAGAGTTGTTATATTAAACATTTCAGATTAAGTTACTACCTTGTGAGCACAATAAGCATTTGTAAACTTTTTTTTAATTTACTGTATTTTTTTTCCTTATAAGTCGCACCTTTTTGCATAAAGTCAAAGTCAACTTTGCCAGTCCTGCAACTAATACGCTGAAGCGACTAATATCCCCAATATTTATAACCAATTTTTCGCTGAGATCTGACGATTTAATTCATTCTGACATGAAAAATATGGAACACTACCATTTTTAGCCACTAGAGGGTAATATGAGTAATATGGCAAGCCAAGTGTCTCATTAATAGGTAAAAGTGGCTATTAATGAGACACTTGGCTTGCCATACTAAGCCACCTTCGTCTCGCTCCACTACTCCTGGAGCAAACGTCAAATCAGTTTAATTTCGCTGCGCTGCCCAGACGAAATGCAGCTGATTTGACCATTAAAGCGCATTTATTAAGGAAAATTCAACTGAGACATACCGGTACATTTACTATAATGTTGAGCAAACAACTAATTGTTTTAAAGTGTTAATCTTCTTAAATTCTACTTAAAGTCCTCTTGTGCACGCTCCCAGGCACACCACCGGCTCACGTTTCTGGGTGGTCAGCGGTGACGCGTAACAAACGAGACGTGTCAGCCATGATGCAGAATAGCTATGACTTATATGGCAAAGCGACATATTTATGCTTTTACCCACTTTATTAGACATGCAGTATTTGGACTAATACAACGGTGCAACGTGTAGAGCGGAAAATACGGTAATGTTAGTTGTAGATACTTATAATGCAGTGATAAAGTACAATATTATATGCTAAAGAAATAGGTTTACAAATGAAGAAAGTTAATTCTCAATAGTCCAGGTATCAAATCCGCTCATTCTCAATCAGTTCATCTGGACAGTTTCTTTTGCTTATTGTGCTCACAAGGTAGTAACTTAGTCTGAAATGTTTAATATAACAACTCTAAATTAGGTGAACAGATTTGTCTCACTATTTGGCAAGAAACTGGTCAGTTTTGACTCTCTGTCAGCCTTAATTAATGCATAATAAACATAAGATAAGATAGAACTTTATTGATCCACAGGAAATTGTTGTGCCAGCGTTTCAGTACAAAGGAGCATACACAAGGAATCACACAAGATATGAAAATAAACAGTTATTGATGATTTATAAAGTGTTTATGGAGGAATTATTAACATATTTATAAATTATATATTAGCCGTCTACTGTATAAGGGGAGCTTGGGGAGCCTTGTTGTAAAGTGTTACGCAAATGTTATATTTTATGTTTGTCTGCCTTTTTTTACTGTGATGACTCTCATTAAAGCTTTTTTGCCTCATCCCAGTTCAGTCCAGTGCCTTCTGATCATGGTGCAGCCACATAATGGTAAAAATTAGGGGGGCAGGAATTTTTTTTATTTTTTTTAAATAATCTAGATTCTTAGTCCTGGCAATTCAGAATCGATTCTAAAAGCCCCAAAATCTATTTTTATTTATTTTTTTACATTAAAACCCAAAAGATAAAGAAAACAAAGCCATGTCTCATAGTATATGAAAGAAAACATAAAATGAAAGGTGGCAGAAAGAAGAAGAAATCTGACCCGAACCAGTGACCTCCAGGACCCGATAAGGATAAAGCGGGTAAAGATGATGGATAGATGGCTGTTGTTGAAAAGATTTACCAAACAAATCTTTTAAACAAAATCCATCCATACACATTTGAAACATGGATGAATGCAATATGATTTTGAAGTCTATTTTATTTTGAGTTAAATGTTTATGCAATACAGTAGGCTGAAATCTTTGTTTACGTTTGTATTTTGAATTATTTGTGATGGACTGGAGACATGTCCAGGGTGTCCCCTGCCTCTCACACAGTGACTGCTGGATATAGGCACCAGTGACCTCCATGACCCGATTAAAGCTGCTGCATTCTATTCATATACCCACTGTATTATTTGACATTATTAATGTTTGCTACAAGCATACATTATTGTTTTACATAAATGTTTTATTTGTTTACATTATTGTTAAATCTTTTCAAGATTTCAATAGAAAATAGTTTCAGAATCGAAAATCGTTTCAGAATCAAAAATCGATTCTGAATCGAAAATCGATCTTGGAATGAAAATCGTTTTAGAATCAAAAATCGATTTTAATTGAATCGGTGCATCAAAAATCGGAATCGAATCGATTCTCCAGACACTGAGAGATTCGCACCCCTAGTAAAAATGAACTAAATGGGGACTTTGTCCCAGCACTACGCACTCAGCACAACTGCGTGAACACTTGTTTTAATTATTAAGACACGTTTAAACACGGCCATCTTGTTGGCAGAACCCCACTTATGGTGGAGTCACACTTAAAGTAATTAATCACTGGTTTAATCGCAACTGTCCTGATTAAATAAAACTACCTGTTGATTCTGCCAGCAGGCAAAGCAGGGGTGATGTATTGTTGGTGTGTAGTTTGGGGGTAGGGTTACCACGCTGTATAAATCCACAACAAGTACAATTAACAAGCAAATTGGGAGGAGAAGTAATTAGTGTTATCTGCTTATCATTGTTACCCCTATTCTAAAGAAAATGGGCTAAAAACACACACACACAATGAAGCGTACACATGCACGCATGCACACTAATTCCCTCGAGGCCAATGTGTAGGAGCTAATTACAAGCTCATTTACAACCCAATAGGGGCATCCTCTCAGAGAGGTCTGCCCCTCTGTCTCCTCCCCTCCCTTCAGTCCCACAACGATGTATAGTATACTGTACCAGCTTTACCGCTCAGGCCACGCCAGGAGCACGACATCAAGACCACTCAGAAGAAACAAACATTGAAATAAATACATGATAATGAAATGTATCATTTAAATATTAAATACATAATTAAATCATTAAATATGCAATTAAATTATTTTTTTCACTATATAATTATTTATTTCATGATTTATTCAATTATTTGATTTTGTCACGTTCCACCCTCGTATGGTTGGTCACCATGAAATGATAACTGTCAGTCTCACCCATCAAACTCAGTGAGCGGGACTAACGCTGAACTTGTGAAATCCATTGCTTCAGTCTGTGCTTTGGTGAAGTCAGTTCAAACATGGCAGTTCCCTCCAAGCAGGACCTTAATTTGCTCTCTTGTGAACTGGTTAGAGATGTTTTAAGCCAAGCTATGAATATACAAGCCGGTGCCCATGTCCAGCCATCACTGTGCGAGAGGCGGGGGACACCCTGGACAGGTCTCCAGTCCATCACAGGGACACATAGAGACAAACAACCATTCACTCTCTCACTCACACCTAAAGACAACTTAGAGTCACCAATCAGTCTAACATGCATGTTTTTGGTCTGTGGGAGGAAACTGGAGTACCTGGAGAAAACCCACACATGCACGAAGAGAACATGCAAACTCCACCCAGAAGGGCCTCTCAGCCTGGATTCAATCTGGCAACCTTCTCACTGAGAGGTGGTAGCTGCACCAACTGCGCTACCATACCCACCTGCAGTTAAACTTCTAGAGCTTCTTTAGGTCCTTTATAATAAGGAGCTGTTCACGTGACAACGGACATTGTGGATATGCAAGCACTTTTTAAAATAATATATAATTTCAGTCTTTAGTCCACTCAGAAAGAGCATTTGGCCCTGAAACTATACTTTTTAAAAACAGGTCGCTGAATGAAAAAATATAGACAACAACCTGAGCAAAATAAAGTTATAGTCTTACGTCTAATCTAATTTACATTACATGTCAACTTTAGGTACATACTCCATGCCTGTTTTCATTCAAACTTTATTTCTACAAGTTAATCCCACTGAGCCTCAGGGACATTTATAAGAGAGACCTGATTTTAACAAAGCGTGATGACAACAGTGGACAACAAAGACAACAATAGACAGTAACAAAGGATGCGTACAAAACTGAGAATAGGGGGAAAATAAAATGGTATTAAAAAGTAACAAAACAAAAACAGACAGATTATAAGGCGGTGTAGAAAACTAAAACCAAGAACATGTCTGCATTAGTTTTAACCAGGATTTCAACAGATGTTTGAAGCCACTTAGAGAGGTCAAGGTCGAGAGCTTCAGATATTTTTGAAAGATATTCCAGGAAACAGGAGCGGATAGGGGAAGACCCTTTTTCCAAGTTCAGTCCTCACTGAGGGGACACTGCAGGTAATCATGTCCTGAGAGCGCACGCTGTAGCTGCACTCACACAGAAACATGTAGGAGGAGATGTATGAAGGCAGCAGACCAAGAAGTGATTTAAAGATGAAAATGTACCAGTGGAAGAGTCTGCATGAAGTTAATGATGTCCAGTTAACCAGTGAATACAGGGTGCAGTGATGGGTACAATAGTTGCAGCCAGTTATGAATCTTAGTGCATCATGATAGACAGCATCCATCTGCAGAGTGCTTGTAATAGCATTCATGTAAATAATGTCACCATAGTCAATGGAGGGAAGGAAAGTCACACTTAAAAGGCATTTCCTAGCATTTAGAGTTAAACGGGATGTTTCTGAAAAGGAAACCCTATTTAACTTTCAGTTTCCTTACCAAGTTTTCCATGGAGCTTAAAAGAGAGATGCAAATTGACCAAATACCCAAATATTTGTAGTGAAGGATTAGATACCTTTTAATACGATATTCTGATTGAACCTAAGATACAAGTGTACTATAAACAAAGTATTATCAATGTATTCACAAATGTTGGTTATACTGATTGAACCTAAGATACAAGTGTACGGTAAACAAAGTATTATCAATGTATTCACAAATGTTGGTTTGTGCAAACATGTTTAGGTATTCCACACAAATGGGACTGATATTTTCAGCAACACAGGGTAGACCAAACAGGGATGTCTACATTCCTGGGGCCAAGCCCAGAAATCAAACTGAGCCACAGAACATCTAAAAAATATAAAACACACACATACAGTAGTGACATTCTAAATACAGACAAACTGGTGCATACACATAAAAGTCCATGGTACAGACATATATAAATATATATACATAAAAGTCCATGGTACAGACATATATAAACATATATACATTAAACTCTTTATGTCTTAAAGACAAAAGAGAAGCCACACACACACACACAATAATGTAAGGAATCTAAACAGGGCAGTATGAGACCCTAGGGGCTGCTCATAACCGTCCCGGCAACCAGGATTTTATCAGTAGAACAGCCAATCACACACCAGAAGAAGCTGCATATTATCACACAACAACTGGGGAAATTCAGCATTTTCTTGGAGGACCTCGGCGGGGACAGGTCTGATATGCTCAACAATTCCTGTGCACAATGAATTGTTCTATTTCCTGTTAAACTCTGATTATTCTGTTAATCTGTGTCTGTCAATAAATCTTTATCATTTTTAAGACATGTCTGGCTCATTGAACACCGTTGAAAATCCCTTCAAATGGTGACCCCCGACGTTCTGACAGCCGTGTCTGTCTGATTGGGAAGGACGACGACTGCTTCCTGACCTGAGTGCATCGGAGCTCCAGAACAACAACAACTAAGGTGAGTCGTGCCAAGAATTACTCTAACATGACTATTCGGCCCACTATCCAAATTACTATGCACTCTGGTCAAAAAGCAATCTCGTGATAAAGATCACTTATTTAAGTTAAAATACTCTGGATTCGGCCTGGCACAGCTTACAGTTTAACCAGACACTCGTTTGGGTGCGGGGCGCTCCCCCACCGCTCGGTGTACAGGCCGAGCCGCGTGTGTGTGGGTGTCACGTCCTCGTTAAGTTTCACTTCGTGTGTGTCGTGTGCTCGTTGTAAATATTTTATTACTTACTTTTTTGGGGACAAACGTGTTCGGTTCGTGAGTTGCATTTTGCTGCCGCCGGTTTCACAGGGGCGGGGCAACTCCCGTCGGGTCGCCGGAGGGGGAGGCAGAACCTCATAGACTGTTTTCGTTCCACGTTTCCGGGTGCGTTCGATTGTCGTGTAGCTGGAATAGGTGGTCAATCTTGGGTGCACGGATATGCGTTCAGGATTTTCCCGGAATCCGATGCGTGTTTCATGAGTAGACTGATCACTGCCGCTTGTTTCGATGTCGTACGTCTCACCCGTTGCCCGGTGTTCGCCAAAGGGGCACGCCGGAAGTCACTTGGGAAGTGAACCTACGTGTCTCGGTGCTTCGCGGAAACTCACCGCAGTCACGTGGAAGACACCGCCCCAGCGTGCCTGGGTCAGCCTTGCAAACTGACTCGTGGAATTCACCCTGGGGGTGTAAGGTAAGACCTGGGAGGTCTCACGTTGGCGGGTGCGTTCGATTGTCAAGTAGCTGGACTAAGGCGGCCAATCTTGAGTACACGAATATGTGTTCAGGGTTTTCCCGGAATCCGATGCGTGTTTCGTGGGTAGACTGGTCGCTGCCGCTTGGATTGACATCGTAACTTTTAACCCGTTGCCCGGTGTCGTCAGGGAACGTGCCGGAAGTCACTTGGGAAGTGAACCTATGTGTCTCAGTGCTTCGCGGGGACTCACCGCAGATACCGCCTCAGCGTGCCTGTGTCAGCCTTACAAACTGACTCGTGGAATTCGCCCTGGGGGTTAAGACCTGGGAGGTCTAATTAGGGTGGTGCTGATTGGCTCTCGTGTTTAATTCGTTTTAAAATATTTTGCGCATCATTTCTTAAATTTTTTCTTTGTGTTTAAGAATAAATAGGGGGGTTGGATTAATTTATGTTCAATTTGTACATTTTTTGAATTATTATGAATTAGCTATATGGACTCAGAGAGTGTGAATTTAAATTTGTCTTCTGTCCAGTTGTGTATGGGAATGCCACATTTGTCCACCAGAGGGAGGTGTTACGCACATGAATTACATGAGGTGGTGCTGATTGGTTCTCTGTTTAATTCGTTTTAAAATACTTTGCGTCACATTTCTTTAATTTTTTCGATGTAAATGTTCATAATAAGGGGGAGAGATCTCATTTAGATTCGAATTATGAGTTTTTAATTTGTGGTTAAATGTTTATGTGGACTCAGTGAGTGTGAATTTAAAGTTGTCTTCATTGGAGTTGTGTGTACGGTGATGCCACATTTGCCCACCAGAGGGAGCTGTTACCTAACATAGAAGCAAGCCTGATTTTAAAGGTTCTTTACCTCAGAGTTTCTTTCTGTGTTTTTCAACATAACTCCGTGAATGAGAGAGTAATTGAGAAATAAAGCATTTGAGTGGATGAATTGTGAAAACAAATATGGCACATATTAGGGTAAAACTGGACCAGCCACAAGAAACCCTGCAGGAACAACTGACCAGAGTACAAACGGTAATTAAGATTACTCATGCGACAAATGGGCGGCCGTGGTGTAGTGGTAATGGCAGTCATCCCCCCGATCGGAAGGTTGGAGGTTCGAATCCCATGTCCGCCCACCATGTGTCGTTGTGTCCCTGGGCTAGACACTTAACCCCAAGTTGCTCCCGGTAGGTCTGGATGGCGCCTTGCAAGGCAGGCTACCACTACCAGTGTATGAATGTATGAATGAATGGGTGGATGGTTGGTATTGTAAAGTGCTTTGGGGCTCCTCACAGGGGGCTGGAAAGCGCTATATAAATAAGCTCCATTTACCATTTACCAAATTCAGGGAAGTGTAAGGAGCTAGACACTTTAATAACACAAATTGTTAAGTCAGCAGAAGGTTCAACAAAAAACCACCAGATAATTTGACACAATTAGTCTGGTTAAAAGTTAAGGAACAACAAAAACTGTTGGAAGAAGTGGGAGCAAAACAGATTATCTGTAGATCATTTCTGGAGCGGTCTAAACTTAATAAAACATACCAACAACAAACACAACTGGTGGAGGTGTATAAACAAATCGCATTATTAGCTCAGAGCGTGCAGAAAGTTGGAGACACAGACAGTGAAGAGAAAATCACTCCATCTCCATGCACTGTCAAACCCACCGCCCCACCAGCTCCCTCTGCAGGACAGTATCCTATGTTCCCAATTAGGAGAAGCCAGAGGAGGTTTGACCACGAGGACACTGATGAGGGAGATCAGGCCCGTGCTGGGAGCAGCATGGAAGAGAGGATGAGAGATCAGAGATCACATAAATACCGAGATGAGTGGCAAAGGGAACTCAGTTTTGCTGAGGAGTTGAGTGAAAAGGAGTGGCCAGGCTTTAAAAACCGGCCGTTCAGTGGACTCCAGGAAGAAGAACAGATGAAGTTGTTTTTTAAGGGTTCACTTACTGGAAACATTGCTGAGTCAGAGGAGGAGTTGGTGAAAGGGAGGTCACAGTTACACCCAGATGATTCAGTGAGCGAGTATCCTAGTAGGGCGGCGAAGGAATTTTACACCAGGGCGGAATGGGGACAACCCAGTAGACCAGGTTCATGCGTGCCATCCCCTAGGAATGAGAGGGAGATAGGTGAAGAGAGGGCGGTACAGAAAGGACATGGAAGTGTCAGAGGAACGGTCAGGAAGGTGGGGTGTTATGAAACAATATTTATTGAGAGATATGTGTGGTGGAGGTTCAAGTTCAGCCATAGAGCAGAAAAAGCTTATTTTGGGGATTTTAAGAGATTGACAATTTATCAGTTAGACTAACAAGGGGATCTGTAAAGCGGGAGATGAGGTTTGTGAGTGAGAGGTGGTGAACTCTTGGGTTTAGGTCAAATTGATTTTAAATTAAGTTGTTGCTTCCACTCTTATGTAACTTTTTATCCGTTGTACTAACCAGACTGAGACACGTGCATTAGCTAGAGATAAATGCTGATAGAGACAGGACAGATATATCTTTTAAAATTTGGTCTATTACTTAATTGGCGTTTTTATTTTTTGACTTTATTTTTCCTTTTTTGTACAGCCTGCCAGCACACAGTTGGTGGAGGGGAGAGGTGAGACACGCAGACCTCTTACAGAGCACATGATGTAATTTTCCATGAGCTAAGATTCCAAAACACATGTAACACCTGCGTTTGATATCAGGAGACTGTGGTTATCGGTTTAGGTTCAATTAATATTGAATGTATAAAGTTGACACTGACACCGGTTCACTGTGATTCCCTGCGAACAACAGCTGACAGGCTGAAAGAACTATCACTCAAGACGCTTTACAAGAAAAACAATGCAAGGGGGCAAAAGCAAAGTGCTGTCACTCAAGCAAGAGACTGTCTATGAACTTTCTCAGCCATAGCTCCAAGGCAGAGACCTTGACAATGAACTATCCAAGTAGCAACAAGATGTAACTGTCAGCAACTACAAACTGAAATCAATTGAAGTCAGGACTTGGGGCATCCTGAACGAGACACAGCGACCGGAACGAGTTTGCTGGTCGCTGAAGCTGACAAAGGCTGGATGATGAACAGGTTCACACATGCAGAGCGAGATTACGTGAAACAGCCAGTGGTGGGCACCCCTAATTAAAATATTAGTTCCACAATCTCTAAAACGCTTATTAATTTTTTTAGGTCCACAATTTCAAAAGCACAAATGCCTTTTGAAAATTAGGGGAAGCTAATTTAATCCGCTATTTATATTCAACAATTTGTAGCCGGCAAAGTTTTGCGATATTTGCACCACACTGCCAACTACAGGTGTATAAACACCCTACCTCTAAACGGCAATTTGCTCGGGGTGTCATCTATTAAAATATACCTTTCACTCAGGGTCCAAAATTTTAAAAGTTGTTTAATGTGTGGATTGCTATTTCGGCTGCTCCTTTGTCTTTTTCTTTTGTTTTTTGGAGATTTTTCATTAAAGAAGAATCAATAAAGTAATTTTAAAACTGTTTATTGGAAAACTGAAGCGATGCATTCTGGGTACATGATGATGAAACCAGGCTGTTGTCAGGTTGGAGGGACGTGGCTGCTCCTCCTCCACCTTCATTTTCTTAAAATTACTTGGCTGAAGAGTTTTTTTGTGAGATTTGGTGCAATTTTCAGAGGCATTTCTTTCTATAAATATTTTGAGCCCTGATTGAAAATGTTTGTGCACATAAAACTTGCAGAACTCAGTTTGTGTTGTGATTATTATTGGAATGTTGCTCCTGCTGACTTGACATGATGTAATTAATAAACAATAGTATTAAATGTACTTCATTAAAGCTTGTTTTACATTTTTCATAATTGTTTTGTAATTTATTTTTGCACAATTAACACTTATTTTGTCATCTGTTATGATTATAACTAGAAACAGTTTCATTTAAATTAACATTTTAATCAGTGAATTACCATTTTACAGTAGTCAGGCTACAAGCACAATTAAATCTGTTATCCAGGTACTTGGTGGCTAAAAAATACACAAATAGAGCAAAATTATATAATGTGCATTGTGCAGAAATGAAGACTTCATCCCAGTCTAAGGAAAGCTGGAGCAGATACTGCTGGCATGGAGGCAAGGTGGAGAATTCTCATGCACATAATAATAATAATAATGAATTCAATTTATAATGCACTTTTCATCAATAAAAATCTCAAAGTGCTTTATAATAAGTGTTACTTTTTTTTTACATGTGTAACATTATAAAACACTGTTGACATGGCTATATTGATCATTGTATTGCATAGACATTTTTTTCCATTTCTTCTAACAAATGTGTTTACAGTCTTGTTTCACTGTAATGATAAAAGCATCTGCCACGTCTAAAAATGCTTTAATAAAACACAGTCAGTGAAATAATCAATAATCAGTTAAGTAATAAGTTTGTTACTGCTCAATAATTACTGAAAGACGCCGGACAAAGTAAGAAAAGTTGATTTTTGTGTTCTGTTGCGTCAGTCTCTGCTCAAACTTAACTGGCAACGAGCTGCTTCTTTAACTACAGCTGCGGGAACCACGTGACCGCCTGTCGGCGAGTACAAGCGTGTCGCAACACACACACACATTCACTGCCAGTCTACGCTGGTGCAATCAACCGTAGAACCGGGGACCGTAGACAGCCAATCAGCTTCAAGGAAGCTGATCCCCGCTGATTGGCTGTCTACGGAGTCCCCGGTTCTACAGTCGATTGCACCAGCGTAGACTCAACCTGAAGCTCCCGGGAGGGGGCGGGACAGGACTGTCATAGCTGCCCCTGTGAGCTTTTGGAAAAAGAGGTGGATAGAGCTCCAGCGTTTAAACTTCTTCTTTCTTTTTTAAAAGGAGCTCCTATTTTAAAGTAAAATAAATCAATACATACAAAATTTTAGTCTCTGGATTACAAACGCTAACTGTTTTTGCTGGGATAGGAGTTGTAACCATTGTCTTCCTGGTATGTAAGCAGACACAAAGCATTGTGGGATCAGAACCATGACTGAAATCAACTAGCAGGAAGGCTATATCCTCTCATTACTTCTGGTCTAAGGTGAGGGGCGCTGTTGGATGGATCATCCATGTTGTGAAACATTTACAGCTAAACCCTCAGTTGTTTAAAGGGGACCACTTTTTAATGTTTTTTTTAACTCAACTTTAGGTATTTACTTCATAAAAAAACAGTCCTTGTGCCAAAAAAATGCACCCAGTGGTTTATTTACTCTAAGTAGATTTATTTATTTTTGATAAATACACCTGGATTCACACTTCCTGCAGTTATTGACGTCACAAGCCGTAGCCAATCACCTCAAACCTGAGTCCAGCCCCTCACCTAGCAACCCCTGGTTAGGCTCAACCCACTTCTGTATTAAACACATGACTGTTGTTTTTCATGATTTCATCTCATCTTTTGTTTATATGTTCTTAATTTCATGTGTACAGCACTTTGTTGCAGCTGTGTTTTTTTAAATGGCTTTATAAATAAAGTATAATTGTTATTTTTATGTTTTAGTTCAATTTTTAGTGTATTTGCGATCGCTCCCAACGCGCAGCCGGCAAAAATTAAACGAGCGGACTCCCGGCATAGGGACCGGCGGCAACGGGACACTGCTTCTGGCGGATGGAGCGGAGCTTCAATTGTACAGCCTCGTTGCAGCCTTGCAGCAGCCTCGCAGCAGCGAGGACCTTCTCCTTACGGATTAATTTACGGGAGACACTTGGTGAACTTTGTGTTGTCTTGACTGGAACAGCGATAACTCCCAAAATCTCCGCGTGCAACGAGCGGAGCTGGCGAACACCGGAAGAGGAACAAGCTAACATTAGCTTCGGATTCGGCAGGTCTCATGCTAAAAGGAGCAGCTCATGGCGGCGCGCTCAGACGAGTTTCGGTAAGTTATCTTAAGCTAGCACTAACAGTAAGTCAAATGAGTAATAAAAAAAGAGCTAATTTTAAAACAACAACACATTACAGATACTGGCTGTTACAGAGGGCGTAAACAGATCGTTGAAGGGCGTGGACTTCAAGAAACCGGTCGTTCAAAACGAAAGTTAAAAATGGCAGAATTAAAAAGGGTATAATTGATTATCTAATAATTATTTTGTGCATTAAATTGAAGGAATAGGGTCTGGATATCCCACAGAAATACCATAAAAATTTAAAAAATACATCTGAGGTCCCCTTTAAGAAAATGAAGTCTTTCAAATATATTGCTATTAGCTGTGCTGAATTTTAATCTTAGAAAGCACAAATCCGCTCATGAATTATGCAAATTAATCAAACCGCTGTTACGCTGACAAAAACGTTAGGTCCGTTGTAAGCGGATTAGCGAATTAACGTTACATAGCGTTCATATGCCCACCTTTGGAAACAGCTTTTAGGAGTCACTCATGTCAGCAACCGGTGAAGGTGTCGGCCTAGCATTTGACCTGGTTGAATCGATCATGAGCCGTAGTCTCAGGATTCAAACGAGGAAAACTTTGTTTAATAATACACATAAAAATTCTTAGGTTATTACTGATTTGTGGGTTCTGTTTGTCTAGTTCTCCTCGTCCAGAAGGCTCTAAGATGAAATAATATGGAATAATAGGGTTTCTATCCCGAGTCCTGAAGTAGAATGATATTTATGAATATTTTCATAGGGTAGACTGGTGTCACCACAAATATTCGTAGTAGGTTTAAAAAGTTAATTATCTGATGGCATTTTTCCTTGAGGGAATGCATTTGCATGATTCTGGTTGAATACAACGGATAGCCATTGGTATAAGAGTACACGTTTAGGAAAACTGCAGGGTAAAGGTGCTATACATGAGGCCTTAGGAGTTGAAATTCCAGATTAAAGATAAGCTTCATACTTTTAGGCATTGCTCAGTTTAGGCAGGATCAATAAATCAGGGACGCAGGGGAATTAGGAGTTAGACACTTGAACTTCTAATCTACATAGTGGGACAGGGTTAGGAATATTGTTTCAAAAGTGAGGAGAGTGCAGGTCGATGACAGGTGAGAACAGGTCTGGAGGAGGCACAATTACAGGTGGACACGTGGTGTTTTGTGAGGAAAGTTGTTTCTGTGAACAGGAGGGACAGCTCAGCGCTGTTTGCAGTGTAACAGATCAGGGTTTTAACATGCGGGTGTGTGCGAAGCTGCAGGGGGGACAAAGTCAGCACAGAGGGCAGAGGTCAGGGCGCTATGTAGACTTTTGGTGCAACACACATTGAACTCACTTAGTGGAGGGAAACAAATCATACATGAGGCAGATATGAGCACTTCTAAAAACCTTATTGTTACCAACAGAAGTAGCAAGCGCAAATATAACGGTCATGACACAGATACTGTACGTCCTAAACAGCAAGAGGAAACTGTTTAGCGGATTTAACAACAGAAGGAGAATCAGGACGCACCAATTGGAATCAAATTGTGGTCATATCCCCAGAAGACAGGGGCGGCTCCTGAAGAGAAACGGTGAGACTGGACCATGGAGCTGAAGTGCAAAAAGATGGATTGTGGATTCATCCTAAAGATGGAAGATGGGTCCTTCCCCTGAGCCTAAAGAAGAAAAATTTGAGTCGGCACGCGGACTTGCGCATGTGGGTGCACGCCAGATGATGTCAGCTGGTAGCACACATACATTTGAATTATCTGATCAGATCGTTATGAAAGAATGCACCATGTGTTCATTCTATAACTGTAAAATGATGAGAACGCTACGCGAACAAGGAAAAATTTGGACCAAGATGACACCGGGTCATGAGATATTAATTGATTACACCGACATGATTGGACCGGTAAAGGGTTTCAAATAGTTACGGGTTTGTGGGGTACATTTACCAGCTGGCCCCTCCCTGGGCTGCCACCTTACCGTGGTGGAGGGGTTTGAGTGTCCCAATGATCCTAGGAGCTATGTTGTCAGGGGCTTCATGCCCCTAGTAGGGTCACCCAAGGCAGACAGGTCCTAGGTGAGGGACCAGACAAAGTGCAGCCCAAAGACCCCTTATGATGAGTCAAATCACTGGAAACAATGTTCCCTCGCCCGGACGCGGGTCACCGGGGCCCCACTCTGGAGCCAGGCCCGGAGGAGGGGCACGTTGGCGAGCGCCTGGTGGCCGGGCTTTTACCCATGGAGCTCGGCCGGGCACAGCCCGAAGAGGAGACGTGGGTCCCCCTTCCCATGGGCTCACCACCTGTGGGAGGGGCCAAAGGGGTCGGTGCATTGTGGAATGGGTGGTGGCCGAGGACGGGGACCCTGGCGGTCTGATCCTCGGCTACAGAAGCTGGCCATTGGGACATGGAATGTCACCTCTCTGGTGGGGAAGGAGCCTGAGCTAGTGTGTGAGGTTGAGAGGTTCCGGCTAGAAATAGTCGGACTCACCTCAACGCATGGCTCTGGCTCTGGAACCAGTTTCCTTGAGAGGGGTTGGACACTCTTCCACTCTGGAGTTGCCCCTGGTGAGAGGCGCCGAGCAGGAGTGGGCATACTCGTTGCCCCCCATCTTGGTGCCTGTACGTTGGGGTTCACCCCGGTGAACGAGAGGGTAGCCTCCCTTCGCCTACGTGTGGGGGGACGGGCTCTGACTGTTGTTTGTGCCTATGCGCCAAACGGCAGCGCAGATTACCCACCCTTTTTGGAGTCCTTGGAGGGGGTATTGGAGGGTGCGCCTCCTGGGGACTCCCTTGTTCTGCTGGGGGACTTCAACGCTCACGTGGGCAATGACAGTGAGACCTGGAGGGGTGTGGTTGGGAGGAACGGCCCCCTGATCTGAACCCGAGTGGTGTTCTGTTGTTGGACTTCTGTGCTCGTCATGGATTGTCCATAACGAACACCATGTTCAGGCATAAGGGTGTCCATATGTGCTCTTGGCACCAGGACACCCTAGGTCGCAGCTCGATGATCGACTTTGTTGTCGTCTCATCTGATCTGCGGCCGCATGTCTTGGACACTCGGGTGAAGAGAGGGGCGGAGCTGTCAACTGACCACTACCTGGTGATGAGTTGGCTCCGATGGTGGGGGAGGATGCCGGTCAGACCTGGCAGGCCCAAACGTATTGTGAGGGTCTGCTGGGAACGTCTGGCAGAGTCTCCCGTAAGACGGAGCTTTAACTCCCACCTCCGGGAGAGCTTTGAACACGTTCCGAGGGAGGCGGGGGACATTGAGCCCGAGTGGGCCATGTTCCGCGCCTCTATTGTCGAGGTAGCTTATCGGAGTTGTGGCCGCAAGGTTGTTGGTGCCTGTCGTGGTGGCAACCCTCGAACCCGGTGGTGGACACCGGCGGTGAGGGATGCTGTCAAGCTGAAGAAGGAGTCCTATTGGGCCTTTTTGGCCTGTGGGACCCCGGAAGCAGCAGATAGGTACCGGCAGT
>JBBPBX010001287.1:35086-48781 GCA_038048925.1 Garcialebias charrua
TGAATGCACTCTGCCCTGTTAGGGCCCTGAGTGCCTACATGGAGAGAACCAACAGTTGGCGAATAACAAACCAGTTGTTTGTGTGTTTTGCTACTCTTGCTGTTGGCAGAGCCATGTCAAAACAGTGCTTCTCACACTGGGTGACTGAGGCCATTAAGAGGGCATACAGCAGCAAAGGTCAGCAGGTGCCCTCCGGGGGACATGCTCATTCAACCCGAGGCCTAGCCACTTCCTGAGCCATATTCAGAGGTTTTCCACTAGCATATATATGTGCAGTTGCTAACTGGGCATCATCAAACACGTTTGTAAAACACTACAGCTTAGATGTCACAACCTGTGATGTAACTCAAGCTGTTCTCTCTACCACAGTAGCTGGCGCCTGTAGTCTAAGGCATAAAGTTCTCACAAGCATGCATTTCCAGGGCGTGATTGAATTACGTTCCCATAGTCATATGTTGCACTGAGTGGACTGAATGATAAGGGAACTGAAAGTTATGCACCATAACTCATGTCCCCTGAAGGAAGGGAACGAGGTGCAACACATGTTTGCCCTTTCAACGACCAAGCTCGGTGAAGTGCACTTGTAGGATGAAGGTGGGGCGTCAGTCCCTTTTATGCAAAGAGGGCGGGGCCTCATTGCTGACGCCCACCTGCCTAATGCGTGATTGTATTACTTCAGGTGAACCGCGCGGCGGCGCGATTCCCATAGTCATATGTTGCACCTCGTTCCCTTCCTTCAGGGAACATGAGTTATGGTGCATAACTTTCAGTTTTGCACAATACTGTACTGTAAAAAGTTTATTTAAAGCTTTTAAAGCGCTTTCTGGATTTAAAGGCAAGACAATGGTCGTCATCTCTGACTCCTAATTTTATTATTCTTCAGATGGTGTGTCATCACTGTTGCAGCAGTCCTGACACTCGGGACCTGTAACAGATTGTCCAGATACAGATTGTCCAAATCCAGAAAGCGGCTGTTAGACTCATGAATAAATAATCAATACGAATAAACACTGCAAAATATCACATCATGCTGATGCTGATCTGTTTTTCTTGTTGCTGTGTTCATCTGTGACCATCTGCTCATACAGACTCGTGTTCGTGCTGCTGTTTATAATGATGTTTTTCTATTACATTAGAGCTTAGTGTATTACTAGTTGATGTTTTTTTTTCTTAGTTAATCCTAGATGTTATTACTGTTTTTCTCTTGCATTTGTTGTTGGATGTAACTGGGACCCTGTGTACATAATCTCGTTTTCATCACATGTACCACATGCGGTGCAAATGACAATAAAGACTTTCTGACTCTCTGACTCTGACTTAATATTGTACAATAAGTATGCAACTACAGTATTGTGTCGTTTAAGGACAAATTAAAAAATATGTATATATCATTCTTGACTAGACATATCTTTCATTTAACATTATTTTATATCTTTTCTGAAGTGCTGAATGAACCTTTTATGAATAATTTACCTGTTGTTTTTTTTAATTAGCAAAATTATTAATAGAAAACTAGATAAAAGCAGGGCTTTCTTAAGGTTTTACTAACAGAAAAAAAGTAGTAGTAAAACAAAAAAAGAAAAAAGTTTAGTTTTCAGCCTCAAAGAAGACACAGCCTGGATTTCCATATGTGTGATGTATTCTGGTTAAATATATAATAATAATAATAATAATGAATTCAATTTATAACGCGCTTTTCATTAGTGAAAATCTCAAAGCGCTACACACATTGGCCCTCATGCACGAAACAGTTCGTATTCTTATCCTAAATGTCTCCTACTTTTGTTCGTACGAAGCGTTCGTACGAACATGCCACGTCAGATCCAACAAAGTCTTCTATCGTCAGGAAATGTGTGTATATGAGCTGTGTAAATAATGATGAATCCCACCTGTTCTATTCACCTGCTCGTGCACGCGGGAGGTTATTTACATAATTCCCACCCCTCAAAACACCATATAAGGATATAGTTTCCTGCCACCGCGAGCAGGAAGTGTCCATTCATTCCGGCTTTTATGCGTCAGAAAACACACAAACGCGTTTGGCGAATTAAAATTGACTCGCCTTTGATCATAGTGTCAGCCCCGGATCTGAGCGCAGACCCACACAGAATACAGATGACATCAGTGAGCGCCCACAGTCAACAGGCAGTTTATATTAAAAATGACATGAAACAAGCTGGTTTCGCCTTTCTTCTCCCCTGTCTCTGCAGCGGCGCTGTGTATTTATGTGTGTGTGTGTGTGTGTGTGTGTGTGTGTGTGTGTGTGTGTGCCGACAGTGGCACGGGGTGGGGGAGCCGTGCCGACAGTGGCGCGTTGCGTGGCACACGGTGGTCGACATGAGTGCGCGGGGGGGGGCGCGTGGCGTGGTTGCGCGGGGCGCGTTGCGTGGCACACGGTGGTCGACATGAGTGGCGCGGGGGGTCACGCGCGGGTGGCGCAAGGTGGTGGACGTGGGGGGGGGGGGTGTTGAAGCCGCTTTAATTAAACCAATATGTGTGGTTGCATTTAATTGTTTTTAAACTCAAAATATTTTCTAAATAACGAAATATAAAGTTATTAGTGGAGAAAAGGCAGTCTGGATGACAGCAGACTGACGCTCCTAAAATATACGACAGGTCTGGACCACACGTAAATTTTGTTCGTATCTGAAAAAAATCCTAGGATACGAAAACATTGTTGGATGCCGCAAATGATCCCAAATCACTCGCACGCACAGTATAAGAACAAATCTGTGCGTACGAACGGTTTGTGCATGAGGGCCATTGAATGCTACACACATTCATACACCGGTAGCGGCAGACTACCATGCAAGGTGCTTTCCAGTCCTACCGGGAGCAACTCGGGGTTAAGTGTCTTGCCCAAGGACACAACGACACATGGTGTGGGGAACCGGGATTCGAACCGCCAACCTTCCGATCGGGGGACGACTGCCATTACCACTACGCCACGGCCGCCCCTATATATAATATATGGTAACAGTCATCAAACTTAAAAAAATAAAAAACTGTTTCTTTTGAACATTGTTTGGGGCTGAGATGGTGTAGAGGCAGGGCAGCCGGCTCAGGACCAGAAGGTCTCGGGTTCGATCCCCGGTCACGGCATACCTCATTGTGTCCCTGGGCAAGACACTTAACCCCGAGTTGCACCCGGTAGGACAGGCAGCGCCTTGCATGGCAGTCTACCACTACCGGTGTATGAATGTGTGTATGAATGGGTGGATGGTTGGTACTGTGAAGTGCTTTGGGGCCCCTCAAAGGGGGCTGGAAAGTGCTATACAGTATAAGTAATAATAATAATAATGAATTCCATTTATAATGCACTTTTCATTAATAAAAATCTCAAAGTGCTCCATTTACCATTTGTTCTTGAAATGGGGTCAAAATAGAGCACCGGTTTTAATCAGAGTTTCTATTTTTGTTTCTGCTGTGCATATTTCCTACCTCAATGATAGGCAGTCAGTGGATTGGTGTTCCTGGAGAGCTGCGGGGCTACGAGGTCCTGCACCAACGGTACGGAAAGCTGCCCTGGGCCAAACTGTTCGAGCCAACAGTCAAACTGGCCAGGGAGGGGATCCCCTTGCCACCATTTCTGGCTCATTTGTTCAGCTCGCCCATCGTGAAAAATCATGTGGAGAACTCATCTCTATGGTAAATCTATGCATCTAAGTCACAGAGATGATGACTATTAATGCAGATGTTGCCTCCAGAAGATGCTAATTCCATCATAGTTTCTTGTAACGTCTTGGTAATACTTATGTTTCCCTTCACACTTTGCATTACAGTAAAAACTCTACTGTTTCACTCATTTCTGCGCCAAAATGAATGATTAAAGAACTCAAATGGAAGCAAATAGACAGGTTAAATGCCTAAACTTTAATTCACAAGATAAAAATGAACATAAACCAAACCCAAAGTGTAACAGGAGTAAAAGCACAGAGGCAAGAAGAGTCAAAAGAAAACCAGATACTGTACTATACATAACTAAAACAAGTGGCAAACAGTATACAAGACAATTAATGATCAAGACTGGTGCAGGCTGGCAGAACCAAGGAACAATTAGGTTTTTAAGACACCACAGAGAGTATGAAGCAAAAAAATAAATAAATAAAAATCCTGCCAACGTGACTGAAAACTAAAGAATGAAAAAAGTGAAAAGAAAAACACGAGCATAAGGCCTCGATAAATTCAGCATAATTAGACCCAGAAAACCTGGAGGTTATGCACATAACCAATGTTCCCTGAAGGAAGGGAACAAGGTGCAACACATTGGTATGGGAATTGCGCCCCCGCGCAGTTCACCTGAAGCATTGCTACACGCCTTTTAGAGCAGGTGAGCGTCTGCGTCACCAGGGTGCCCAGCCCTCCTGGTATAAGAGATGCTGCACGCCTCACATTCGGTCTCAACATGCACTTCATCGAGCTTGGGCATTGGAGGGGCAAACATGTGTTGCACCTTGTTCCCTTCCTTCAGGGAACATTGGTTATGGTATATAACCTCCAGTTCCCTTATCAGTCAGGTTCACTGCGGTGCAACACATTGGTATGGGAACACCCTACATGCCATGGAAATGCATGCTGATGTGACCTTTTAGCCTCAATCAAACAGGCGTAATCACGTTTAGTTCTCCACTGTGGAGAGCACGGATGTCACGAGTTGTAACGTCCAGGCTGTAATGTTTAATAAACGTGTTTGGAGATGCCCAATTAGCCACTGCACAGATGTCAGCTATTGGAACACCTCTAAACAGGGCCCAGGAAGTGGCTAGGCCTCTGGTTGAATGAGCATGTTCCCCACTGGGTACCTGCTGACCTTTGTTGCTGTATGCTCTAGAAATAGCCTCTGTCACCCAGGGGGAGAGGCACTGTTTTAACAGAGCTCTGCCTGCAGCAGGCTTTGCAAAGCATATGAACAGCTAATTTGTTTTTCTCCAACTACTGGTCCTCTCCATATAGATGCTCAGGGCCCGTACAGGGCAGAGCTCCTTTAAACGCCTCTGTTCTGCATCCAGAACAAGAGAAGGAGAAAACTCAGATAATTCAAAGCCCAAACTTTTGTAATTTAAAGTTGGTACTTTTGGCACATATGTGGGATTTGGACGCAGGGTGACCTTTGACCCATCCTGAGCAAACTAGGTGCACAGGCGATGGACTGACAGTGCGTGTAGGTCACCCACACGCTTTGCTGAGCACAGAGCTAAGAACAAGGCGGTCTTATATGACAGCAGGTCAATCTTAATACTCTGAAGTGGCTCAAATGGTGGTCCACAGAGGACGTACAGCATGAGAGTCAGGTCCCACTGTGGGGCTAAAACTCTACTCCGAGGCCTCTTTCTCAGCACACCCTTCATGAACCTGATCATAAGAGGGTGGGCGCGGGTGATTTACCCCCATCCCTCGTGGCAGGCTGAAACGGTGGACAAGAAGACCTTAATAGTAGAAAAGGAGCGGCCCTTCTCCAGCAGGTCCTGCAGAAAAGTGAGAAGCTATGTTATATTACAGGAATATGGTGTAATATTCCTCTCTAGACACCAGATCTCAAAAACACGCCATTTGCGTGCATAGAGTGTTTATGTTTACTCTGCACGTGCATCTTACATTGTGTTTACCACATTACAGAGCAAGCCAGAGGCTAACAGCCGGGTCCTTTCAGGGGCCAAGCCCACAGGGCCCAGAGCCCCGGGCGGGGGTGCCACACCTGCCTGTGGAACTGTGTCAGAAGGTCCTTGTGTGCAGGCAGCTTCCATGGGGTTCCTGCTAAAAGTGAAATCACTTCTGCAAACCAGGCCTCATTTTGCCACCGTGGGGCCACCAGGATCAGTGTGAAGCCACCCTTGCACACGCGTTCCAGCGTTGCTTTAATTAGAGCAATGGGTGGGAACGCATAATACCTCCTTGTTGCTGGCCAGTCGTGCGCCAAGGCGTCTACCCCCAGTGGTACGTTCACGTCCAGTATTGAGTGAAACATAACAAGGTGGGTGTTGTCCCTTGTTGCAAACAGATCGACGTCTGGTTCCTCGTATAGTGTCCATATTTGGTTCACAATGCGTGGGTGAAGACGCTATTCCGAAGGGGAGGAGCGTTCCTCTTGAGAGAGCGTCTGCTCCGTAGTTCAGCTCCCCCAGCAGGTGCATTGCCCTGAGTGACAGCACACGTGAGCTGCACCATTTCAGGAGCTTTTGGGTTAGCAGCAGGATGGGGATCTTGTCCCCCCTTCTCTGTTGACGTGTGAGACGACACATTGGTTGTCTGATCTTATCAACACATGTTGACGTGTGATCAAACCCTTTCTGTAAAAGTGTTTCAGTGACAGGAACATAGCTCTCATCTCCAGCTGGTTGATGTGGAGCTGGGCTTCCCGCTGGGTCCACACACCTCGTGTGTGTTGGTTCTGGCAAAGGCCACCCCATCCAGACTTTGAGGTGTCTGTTGTCACATGGGCCCGAGATAACATTCTCCCCAGTTACACCCCCCCTACTGAGAGAAGCAGCGCTTCTCCATGGCTGTAGGGCTTTCAGACAGACTGTGTCGACTCTGATCCTCCCCGTTTGGAGTGGGGGGCGAGTTGTTGTTGTTGCCTGTGTGTTCAGACCTGAAAGGGACACATTCTTAATAGGCCTTGATGAACTGCAGCTGTTGCTGCTGCTATCAAGCCTAAAATACGCTGGCAAAGCTTGAGTGATACTGCTCTGTCCAGTTGGAAGCATGCCAGGCAGAGCTGGAGGTCTGATAAATGCTTCTCTGAGAGTCTTGCTCTGTACAGAACAGAGTTTAGCCTCAATCCTAGGAACACAATGTCCTGGGATGAGGTCAGCTGACTCTTCCGTGTGTTTATCACAAAACCCATGGATTGTAGGTGTGACCTCACACGATCTGTGTGTGACCTTGGTTGCTCCTTGGAGCAGTCGTCCATAACTCTGATGCCCTGGCTCCTCATGGGAGCCAGTGCAGCTTCCAGGCACTTCGTGAACACCTTGGGCGAGGTCGAGAGGCCAAAGGGCAGGGCCAGGTATTCGAACGTTTTGCTCTCAAATGCAAAGCGTAGGAATTTTCTGTGGCTTGGTAGAATGCTGACATGCATCTTTCAAATCCACAGTACAAAAGTGGTCTCCTGGGTGTACAAAGTGAATCACCTGACGTAACGTTAACATTTTGATCTTGAACGACCTCAATCATCTGTTCAAAGTCTCAGATCCAGGATTGGCCTCAAGCCCCTTTGGGATCACGAAGTATTTGTTGAACCAGCCTTTGTTTTCCTCCTGAGGAGGAACTACCCTGATTACTCCTTTATGGAGCAGCAAGCATATTCCCTCTCTTAGGATGGGCACTCGAGCTGAGACTATTGCTGACGTAATCACCCCGGAGAAGGGGGGTGCACGTCTGAAAAATTGGAGTCTGTATCTGTGAACTACAGTGTCCATGACCCATTGCGATGGGTTGCACTCTGCCCAGGCTCTCGCGTGAGCAGCGAGTCTTGAGGGCATGTTCACTTGAGACTTTGTTTGTTTCAGGTAAATGGTAAATGGAGCTTATTTATATAGCGCTTTCCAGCCCCCTGTGAGGAGCCCCAAAGCGCTTTACAATACCAACCATCCACCCATTCATTCAGACATTCATACACCGGTAGTGGTAGCCTGCCTTGCAAGGCGCCATCCAGACCTACCGGGAGCAACTCGGGGTTAAGTGTCTTGCCCAGGGACACAACGACACATGGTGGGCGGATGCGGGATTCGAACCTCCAACCTTCCGATCAGGGGTCGACTGCAATTACCACTACACCACGGCCGCCCCTTAGGTGAGGAGGTGGTGAGGAGGGTGTGTGTATGTGGCCCCCTCCTCTGCACTCAGCTGTGGGCTTATCTGTCTCACAGAAGGGGTTGAGGGGTCTGTCTGTGACAGATCCCCTTCTGCTCCCCCTTGTGAGCTCATTGGGCCCTTTGATAGACAGAGTCTTATTAGAGGGGGTGGCCGCCATTTTGGGTCAGCTCCCCGCGCTCTTTTTTGACTCTGATTGCATTAAAAAATGGTGGGGTTTTGCCTTTAATGCAGACTCGTGACACAGAACATTTCGAGCAGTTTGAGATTTTATTGTCGTGTGCAAACAACAATTTCTCTTTATTACACAAACATTTGAGAGTTTTTGTGTGTTTAAACGTTTTAATCGTGGTTTCTTTGACACATAAACTGGATTCAACAGTTTGGCCTTTCGTTTTTCCCGTGGGTGAAAGTGCCTGGAGTTGTGCAGAAGCAGCTCTGGATCAGGCTGATTTCTGCTTCTGCTCTCTCGTCGCTGACGAAGTTCTGGGTAGACCCGTCTGGCGTGAGATGAACATGTGCTTAGACTAAGCCTGGCCAGCCTGAGGGACACATCTATGTTGCTCTGTTGGCGGGTTTGGGCCTCTGTTCAACCTCGAGCATCAGCCTTTTTTGAGCTGGGCGGCGTGTTATGCCTCCTACCCACTGCCCCCTTTGTCGAGCGGCCGAAGCGGCCGGATAACACCGGTTTACATTCAAAGTCTATGGAGGAGACGCGTGGAGTCACGGCGAACAAGGAAGCGGCGAGATTCGAGTGATCGAAGCGGCGCGACGGCAGCCTGCACACGCACGCGCGCGTCGCCGTCGAGCCGCAGACGTCCCAAATGTTGATCTCTGGCGGCTCGACGCATCCGGCAAACAGTCGGGAGAGCCTCGCTATCTGATTACACAACCACAACGGGACTTTTTTCGGACTTTTTAAACTCACCGGATCCAGCCTCCAGGAATTGGAACCAAACTCCGGTAAGAAACGTGGCATTTTTACAGTTGCTGCTGACAGGCTGCTGTCCTCTCCAGTGTAGATCACCCCAAACATAAAAAAAAGTTTTAATCTCATCGAAGACCGTCGGAGGTGCAGTTAAAACAACAACTGAACCCGGAAAACAAGCCAGAGACCCCTCCCTCTGCTACCCCCTAGTGTACGTCATCAGACGGTGTTCAGTGGTTCAGTGGGACCGTGACCAGCGGCAAAAAGGGGACGGCAGGCGCGTTTCGAGTTGTACAGTGGGTAGGAGGCATTAGAGAATGGTGGCGCTGCTGCTGAGAGCCTCTTTGGCTGCTCGAGTCTCTGGGCTGTGAGAATTGTTTACTCGACATGCCCTCGCGTAGGACCTCCTCCTGTTTCCTTTGCTGGTCACATCTGCTCTGGATTCGTTCCAGTGCGCCGTCGAACAGGCCTGAAGGCTCTATGGCGTGGTGGAGGAAGGAGGAACGCTGGTTCTCGGGGAGATCGGTCAAAGTCAGCCATAAATGGCATTGCACGAGCACCGTTTCAGCCATACACTTCCCTTGGGTGATGGCTGCTGTACCGGTGAGCCGTAGGATGAAGTCTGCTGCTTTACGTGCTTCATCCAGGATCTCGGCCACTTTCTATGCAGCCAAAGTCTGGTCCATCTGCGGGATATGAGCCAGACCAGCTGTCTCCAAGGCCTCGATGTCCAGGAACGGGGCGAGAGGCAGTGTCAGGGGCGCTTTTGGTTCTGCCCACGAGCGTGTTAGCTCCGTTAAAAAGTCAGGAAAGACAGGCACCCTGTGTCTCACAGCGGCCTGTTGCTTGGCAACGAAATAGTTCCCCGCCAACCTTGTTAACTGTTGTCAAGGTGGAGGTTCTGGCCAAGTTACCTTCAGCGCCTCTGCAGCTCTGCGGCACAGCTTGAATAAAGCTGGAGTGGACCCATCCGACTCCGCTTGGGATGACGTGGTTCCCTGGGAGAAGTCCTCAATGTCTCCCTCGTGCTCGTTGTCCGCCTCGTCGTCTGTTATCTCACCGGAGGCTGTGAGCAACAGCTCGTCGGCCTGTATCAAGTCTCTCGAGTCGAAGTCTGTCCTCGTGATGTCCCCGTCTGGGTTGTGAATGTCCATTCTGTCGCCCCAGCTTAGCGTTCCGCTGTCCTCCATCTCCTCCGCTTCCAGCTCAGCTGTAGACGTGAGAGCCTCTGTAAGGACCGGGTCCCTTGCCGCGGTGAAACTGCCCATGGCCTTGGCCACGATGTCCACGCGCCTCCGTCCATATGTCTTGCGTAGCTGGCTGCAGTGAGAGCACGACTCCGTGGATTCCAGCGCTGCTTTTGCGTGAACCATTCCCAAACATATTGGATAGGCATTGTGTGTGTCCGACGATGACATGAAATAGCCACACGCGTTGGGGCAAGGCCGAGAGCCAGGGCTCGCTGGTCTACTGGCCTTGTTTGAGTTCTTGGATTTCCTTTTGCTTTTCTCGGGAGCCATGATGGAGAAAAAAATGTCGAGTGGAAGCCAGTTAGCGGATGCTAAACAGGGTTTGTCGAACAGAAGCCAGTTAGCGAAAGCTAAACAGGGTTTGTCGAGTGGAAGCCAGTTAGCGAAAACTAAACAGGGTCCGTCAGGAAATCTTCTCGCTGTGCTGTTCGTGTTGGCTAGCTGCTAGCTCCGTTAGCTAACAGGTAGGCGCGTGGCACAGTTAGCGTCCTGCTAAACTGGGCGAGGAAACAGCAACGGTGGACATCTAGCCGATGCTATGAACGTCGACAACACTTAGTTAGCCGATGCTAAACAAAGTGCTCGCAGGGAAGTCCTCAGTGATGCCCTCGGTAGGGTACGCGCACACCTCCTGGTCGGGCGGTTCAGTCACTCAAGACGGTGTCCTGTGAAGTTCAGGTTTTAAGCAAGGTGAAGTGCAAATAGAGGCCGAATGTGAGGCGTGCAGCGTCTCTTATACCAGGGGGGTGGGGCCTCCTGGGGACGCAGATGCTCACCTGCCTTAAAAGGAGTGTAGTAATGCTTCAGGGGAATCGCGCGGGGGTGCAATTCCCATACCAATGTGTTGCACCGCAGTGAACCTGACTGATAAGGGAACTGATTAGCAACATCCTGTCTGTGTAAAATTGTATATTTCTTTTGCACAACAGTGCAGTGTTGTCGACATTACACTTTCAGAAACCAGAGATGAAAGCAGGGCTTGTTTGCTCTTTCAAAAATGTTTGAGTAGCATGAAGTTTTTCTGCTAAAAAAAAACATGTTATCTCAAAGATGATAATAAAAAGCAAAGTTAGCAGATTATTTTAGGCAGCTTTATAGAACAGCATCAGTAATCAAAGCACCTTGGAACACATTTGTGTAAACAAAAAAAAACAAAAAAATACATGTTTTATTTTTATTTTTTGTTACGTCTTTCAGGGTTTTGATGCTGCATACAAATCTGAGTACCTTATACTCCTGATGAGGAAAAAGTAGGAAAAACCTTGGATTTAGCCTTTAGGGTAATTTTGTAAACTGCTCATTTTTTATTTTATTTTTTTATTTAAATTTATTCAACCCAAAATATAAAGAAAAAAACATATTACATATTATATGAAGAAAATATAAAATGAAAGGTGGCAGAAAGAAGAAGAAATCTTATTTTATATGCCCCTTTTTTCAAAAACAAAACAAGCTCAAACAATCAATTCAAATAATAATCTTCTATAAGTAACAGAGCAAAAGAATAACTTTTCACAATCTACAAATATCTAGAACATAAAACACTTAACTAAAAGTTTTAATATTTTGTTAACAATTTAGTTTTGATCATTTTTTAAACATCATCACAGAGTTTACATCTTTAACATCATTTCCCAAACCATTCCACAATTACACTCCCTGTATTGAAATAAACCGTCCCCTTGTCCTATACCTTGGCTTTGCAAAAATTTCAGTTCCCTTTAGACTGTAGCAGCTTTCTCTCTTAACAAAGTACATTTGAACATTTGAAGGTAGTGTATTCTTATGAGCCCTATACATTACTAACAAAATATTATAGTCCACCAAATCATAAAACTTCAGTACTTTGAGTTGTTTAAATAATATATTAGATGGATGACAGTAAGGCTTTCTAGTAATAATTCTCACCACTCTTTTCTGTAAAATAAAAATAGATTTGGTTATACCCTGATGCATGCTCAATAATCCAGGTAGAAAAATCTAAAAAAGCTAAGTCTGGTTTGAATGTCCAGAGGACCAGACTTAGCTTTTTTTTTAGAGATTTTGTTATAGTTTTGCAGGCTTTTCCCCAAACCTCAAGACAATAAATTAAATGTGGAACAAAGATTGTATTATACAGCAAATAAAGAGCTTTATCATTCAACAAGTCCTTTAGTTTATACAGTACAGCAATAGATTTAGATAACTTAATTTTACCAGAATTGATGTGCTGTTTCCACAACAGTTTGTCATCAACAATTACACCCAAGAACTTCACCTCACTCACTCTACTTAGCTCGACACCATCAGTTGTGATAGAAAAATCCAGTTTTTTATTACTAAATAACATACAATTTGTTTTGACTAAGTTTAATGATAACTTGTTTAATTTAAACCGAGTTTGTAATTTTACAATCTCATTTTTTAGCAACTCTCTGATCTGATCAAACAGCGTATCGTTTTTTTGTTTGTTTGTTAAATGTGGGTGTTATGTTTGCTTTTTATCAGTGAAGTTTTTTGCAACAAGAACAAAACCATCCTGAGGGAAGGGGACACTTTGAGGATGCCTAAGCTTGCAGAAACCTTGGAAACCATTGCAGCTCAAGGGGTAGATGCCTTTTACAGTGGCAAGATAGGACACAACTTAATCCAAGACGTAAAGGCGGCAGGTTGGTGCACGAAGGCCAAAATGGGGCTGTGCATTTCTGCAAACATGAATAAATAATGTGAAGAACTGAGAAGGAAATTTAAAACTGTCATGTTTTTTTTTTCTTACAGGTGGGACTTTGGAAATGGAGGATTTGAAGTCCTTCCAGGTGCAGGAGGACAGTGCGTGGACAGTTTCCCTGGGGGATAATCAGATGCACATCCCTCCACCTCCTTCTGGAGGGGCGCTGCTTGCTTTCATTCTCCAAATCATGAAAGGTTTGATTTCTTCTGTAATGACTATAACTTTGACCTATGGACGAATGATTAAAAACACAGTTTTCTCTTATCTGAAGGATTCTCGCTGACTTCAGACTCCCTGGAAGGTGAAAAAACGATTCAGACTTACCATCGTTACATTGAAGCAGTTAAATTTGCTAATGGGCAAAAGAAGAGCATTTATGATCCTGTCTTTAAAAGCACGCCTTCTGTAAGTGCTCCTCAGCTCATTTAATTTTGGTTACTTGTTGTTGATCTAGTTTTAGGGTACAACATGCGGCCTTGTTGATATTAAAATGCTTAGATCAGTCCCAAGATATGAAATAAAATGGTTGATTCTTTCACAGGTACATAGATAAAAAATACAGAGGCCACATGTAAAATGAGTAAATTTATTTATAAATTGTTGTTTTTATACCTTTTCATCCATTCATTATTGGCAAAAATGTTATACTCATTTGAGGTTCTTAACGATTTATTCGAACTGTTCCTTTTCCAGAGTTTAATGACTGCCCAACATACAACTTTAGTGAATTTTACACACAAGAAATGGGTGCACAATTAAGTTTGAATTTATTGTGAATTTTCTCCAATCCAAACAGGCTTAAAATGATATTGTACATAAAGACTCATATTACTCCTAAATATTTTAATAAGTGGTGTTGAAGGCTTGGAAATGACTTTAATTGGCATGAGCAAGGCTCGATTACTTCTCGATGGTGATCATGATTGACTGCAGCCGGTAGGAGTTTTTTTTCCCCTATTGCGACCAGAACTTATTGAGCTGACCCACACTCATCT
>JBBPBX010001287.1:70473-105814 GCA_038048925.1 Garcialebias charrua
TTTTATAATGAATAAATAAATGTACAGTACTGTACAGTTACCAAGCACTTAGCCTATCCTAACATAGTTAAGGAGTGAGTTGAATTGTCTCCCTCCTCCCTAGCAGGCACCATTCACATAAAGGGAGCTAGCTCCCTTTATGTGAAAGGGAGACAATTCAACTCATTCCTTCATCTTTAAAAACTGTGTTAGGATAGGCTAAGTGCTCGGTAACTGTACAGTACTGTACATGTATTTATTTATAAAAAAAATAAATACATTTTTTTTGTGATCCTACTTACGAATTTTCGACTTACGAACGGCCCGTAGGTACGGAACTCGCTCATAAGTCGGGTACTACCTGTAGTTGCTTTAAGTACCAATAATTAGTCTGTAGTTCAGTCATTACATGAGTTAGTTGGAGTCGTGTAGCCTTGTATTTTATTTAATCTGAAGAACCCTGATGGTGTTTCATAACTGCATTACCTTTTAAACATCTGAACAGTGAAGTTTATCAAGGCTGCCTCTCTCCAAACACTGTAAACAACACGGCAAACTTCTCGTCTTTGTGTGACTGCTACAGATAGAAAACAGTATTTGTTGCCTCAGATTCACTTCTTTACACCAACGCCGGTGCTCGAGTTGAACTTGGTCTCTCAGCGGGACTGGTCGAACTGGTTGTGAACGGCTAAGACTGAACAAAATGAAATATTACAACAACAACAGCAACTATGAACCACGTTGAAGTCGAAGGATGTCACAAATGCAAAGTGTGAGACGTCAGAGAAGATGAACTGTATGCAAACAGCCAGGGTTGATAAAGCAATCAGAAATACAGTTTCCACCTAGAATCACTCAACTTTACAACCAAGATGGTTCTGAGTGATAGGATATCTGCCTGTTACTTTGTTTAGTCTTAATTTTGTTTAAAAAAAAAAAGAAAAAAAGGCATCCTGTGGAAAATACCAGATTTAGTCATCTACACGAGATCCTCTGTGTTTTGCTCACTCACATATCTGGTAGTTGTAAAAACCTGCAATGCCAGTTGTAAATGAATTGAATGTTGTTCCTAAAGACAAGTACAAACCAAACCTTTTGCAAAGCTTTTATTAAACACAAGCACAGTGAAGTGCTCACGTCTGCTCTTAAACCCGGTCAGGAGCTCGTAGCTTCATTGCATATGACAAACAAGTAAGCAGGTGAAGTTAGGCTGAAACTGGACGTGTGAAGGAGAAGCACAACAACAAATCCAGAGCAGTGTGATAAACAGGAGCAGACTGCCAACGTAAACATGTGCTGCAGAATTTAGCCACAGCCGGTTTCAGACAACAGGGATTAACAGGAGCTGCAGCGAGGTGCAGCAGGTAAATCTGAGGTGATTCAGCAGGTGCTCAGTGTCACATTAAGCTGCTGGTGAAGAGTTGGACAGAGACAGTGTTTATTTCTTTATTCCTCTAATGTTCTACTGGTTTATTATCATTTTTATAGCAGCAGGTGCATTTTTATGGCACTTTCACGCCGTCATTTGTTGGCTTGTTTCCCTGGAAATACAATACCATATCATTACACTATTTATAAAGTGCTTACAACAGCAACAAGGTCAACCAAAGGGCTGTACAGCAAAACAAAACAAGAAAAGGACACAGCATGAAATGCATAGATCCAAATAGGTAAAGATAAGAACTGAATGACTAAAATAGATTGCAGACGAGTTAAAATCATCTCACAGTGTCAAAAACCAGGGATTAAAAACATGTTTTCAAACGATACTCAAAAACAGTGAGAAGGAGCCTGTCTGACATGCAGCGGTAACTCATTCCACAGTTTTGGACCTGCAACAGAGAAGGCCCTGTCACCTCTGAGCTTAAAACGAGTGCCTGGAACCAATAACAGCATCTGGTCTGCTGACCCCAGAGAGTGCTGTGGGACATATGGCTGCAGCAGATCAGTGAGATAGGAGGGGGGCAGAACTGTTAAGAGATTTAAAAACATACAGAAGGATTTTAAAATGAATTCAAAAGTAAACCAGGAGCCAGTGAAGGGAGGCCAGAACTGGACAACTGTGCTCTCTTTTGCCTGTACCAGTTAAAAATCTGGCTGCACCATTTTGAACCAGTTGTAATCATCCAGTGGAGGTCTGACTGATTCCAAAATCACATTTCAGTAAGTTATCAAGCCTGGACGTTATGAATGCATGTATTAGTCTCAAGATTATTTTTGGACAGTATGGGCTTCAATTTAGACCAGTGATCCTCAATATTATTATTATTTTTTTTTCAAAAGAGCCATATTGACAGATCAAAGTCAAGGGGAGAGCCGCGATATCACCCCAAGTCACTCAAATAATAAAAAAAATTAACCAATCCACCTATGAACAAAAAAACACAGCCAGCACATAATCTGTTTAAACAAAATGTAACTTAGTAGTGAGATGAGCAGAAGCTGTGGTGCATGTCCTTCACTTTCTTCATGCTGTATTTGTCATTTGTTGTTGCAGCCACACTAGCTATGTTTCCATCCAATTTAAATTCGATTTTTGAGCGAATTTTAGAAAATTTCGCTAAAATGTAAATTAAAATTATGAGGATCAGAAGTGTTTCCATTAACTGGCTTGAAGCGCATCTGCAATGCCACGCAAAGCGTCTCTACGTCAGACGTCAGCGTCATTACGTCACACGTCAGCGCCATACGTCAGACGTCAGCGTTACGCACTTCCACAGTAAACAGGAAGTAGCGTTTGAAAACAGACATCTCGGCAAAATGGAGAGAATATTTCAGGTATGTGTTGCTATCGGGCAAGTTGTATTTATTCTGTCATGCCAACTAGTTTTAGCGATGTTACATGTTGTCCGGAGCGGAAACAGCTGATCAGTCACGTGACGTGAATGTTCGCTGCGGCAGAACTGAGTCGGCTAATCTGTTTCCATCTGTCGTTTAGCCGACTCAGCTCTGAATCGACTCCCCAAAAACTACCTCAAGCGAGCGTATAAACTTTAGAGCGACTTAGAGGAAGTTAACTCGAATTATGCCGTTTCCATTTAGCTTTTCTGATGCGATGCTTCATAATGCGCACCTAGAAACCTTGATGGAAACACGCCTACTGAGACATTCAAGATGGGCTTGGGTTAGTCGGTTTCTGTTGTTGCTTGATGGTGTTCATGGTTGAAAATGTTGACTCAGGTGTAAACGTTTAAACTTTTAGCTATTACCCCAATCCCATGAAGAAAACACAAGTCAACAATAACAATGAATACCAAAGTCCATGCTCAACAATGAACATGCTGTAATGTGTGTACGGATGAAGATGCCCCCTTCACATTTCCGCCTGCCCCCTCATGTAACCATGCCTGTAAGATGCTCCTACTTCCTTCACCGCAGATGACAGCAGGTGCGGAGACGTGCACGGCCGGTAGCTGATCCATCTGAGATTAACAGGATTTTATTATTTTTTTTACCTTTACCGGCTGTTTGGATCTGTCTCCCCCTCAACAAGTAGATTAACACGATATTATTCGTAAAACCGCATCAAAGAAGCCCGAGCCGACATGCGCAATTATTGCGCAATGCACCAGCACATTTTACAAATGTATTGGCTGTGCTGGCGTATTGTAACCCGTCACGAGGCCCACCAATAAAGCACGGCGAGCTGCATGTGGCTCGAGAGCCGTGCATTGAGTATCCCTGATTTAGACAGTTGCCTCAACTGAAAACAACAGGATTTAACGATCATTACATGACTGTTTAGTTTCATGGAAACATAGAAATTTAGTGAGGGTTGTTGCTATTAAAACGGTAGTTCCGACTTTACACAAAATCCACTTTAGAACATCTGGACTGTCTTTAATACTGCTTTATTTCCAACCTTTTTGAGTTGAGGCATGAAAATAAGAGTGATGTTCACAGGTGAGCTGTGCACTGCTGGGTTTTTGAAAACATTGTTTTTGCGTAGAGCAAAACCATGGACAGGCTTGCGCTGGTTCTGGAAACACGCCCGTCACATGTGCTCGGAGGTGCACACGCTGACATCGTGCAGACATGTGCAGCACATGGGAGTTCATGGTCTGGTCTGTTTTAGATCTCAACATGTGAAATCTAAACTAAGGAATAAAATAGACATGTTGTGGAATGGCTGGACGGGATAGCGTATAGATGAGGTGCAAAGATGTAAAAACACGGCTCAGGTTGCAGTGTTCAGCATCACTTCCTCCTGCCTTTGTTTTTATAGTTTGCCTGAACGCATCGTCGTGTTATTTCTAATCAAAGAAGCTCAGTCATCATTTATACATGACAGCGGGGCGCAGCGTGTTTTTAGGTTTGTTGCATCATAAGAGACTGGCGGGTTATGTAACGTGAGGTTTCATCAGGTCGATTGTTCACAACCAATACTTCTAGTTTTGTTTCCATTATCTGCAGTGATACTCCTCAAGATTAAATCTGTTGGATGTAGACAGTAGTTTGAGTTGATTAAAATATCATGCTATGTTTTCCTACATGCTTTTGATTTGATCTTTAATGAAAGTAAAAACATTAGCAGACAGCATGGTTTAAGTGTGTTTATGCATAAATACTGTATCACTGGGCGGTGGTGAAATAATCTGCCAAGTTCATGCAAGAGATGGAGTTAAGGTCACTGCACGCTCTCACACTTAATTTATTTAAATGTATTTTTAGTGTCTGAGTGTGCGTTTCATTGTGGGATGATTGTTTCTGTGTTTCAGTCCATTGTAATCGGTCTGTCTGTGCGTCTGCTTCAGGTTTGGCGGTAGGTTTGGGTATCGGAGCTTTAGCAGAAGTCGCCAAAAAGACCATCGGCATCAACGGGGCTGCAGGTGAAAACACAAGCACACGACTCAGACACTCAGTGTTTTCTAATGAGGTAATAAAAAATACACAGCGATCCTTGCATCAGACTTTATGTTAGGTGTATGTTGTTGTAATAAAGTAATTAAGTCCTTATCAGAGTCATTAACTCTCAGTTAGCTTTTTGTTTAGTGTAGGGATAACTTGCTGTTAGTTTTCCTTTTGAGGAACTGACTATTTTCGTTTGTTTCTTCACGTGTGTTACGTCATGTCTCACTTTTAGAGTTTAACCAAACTGCTCTTTAAACGAGCGTTCCTACTTGCTAATCCTTAAACACAGGCTAATCTGAAGCAGAGTGTCGAGGTGTGAAAGCTGTCTCGTGTGTACATCTGCTGCTTGGTATTTATCTTTATTTGGGCTCTAATCTCAGCGAGAGACACTCCAACACTCATGAGTGGAAAGTCTCTCTGAAGACTAGCGAACCATAACACACAGCCTACTGACACAAACACACACAGACGCACACCTCAGGACAAACACCCTGTCGACGCCTCTAAACCAGGACTGACGGCTCCATTCAACCCTTTGGACGGTCTAAGGTGAAGAAGAAGGAGCTGCTGAATCTATCAGTCGTTTTTTATTTACAAAACTCTCATTACTAGACCATGAAGTCATGCGTTTTAAAGTTTGACTTTCCTGTGAGACACTTGCAGGGTAATTTATTTTTTACTTTGTGAAGCAGCGGGGCTCTGGCAGGATCATGGAAACACCCAGCATGTCAGGCTTCAGGTTATGTGTTTGTGGCCGAGGCAAGTTGTGGCGGATCACCGAGTCCTGCGGCGAGGTTGGAAAAGTGCTAACCTCCAAACACAGATACTGCTAGCAGTCTCAGGGGTCTGCAGCCTTTACAGTCAAAAGAGCCATTTTTACGCCTTCGTTCGCTAAATTAAAAGAGTTCAGAGCCGCAACAACATGCTACAACTGTGGTTATCAAGTGGTGGCCTGTGGGCCACTTTAGGTTTGTTGGAGGAGACTTTTATGATCTTATACAGCTAAAAATATCTAATGATTTTTTAACATTTATTGATATTTATTGATAGTTTTTTTTATTATTAATAAAATCTATGGACATTGCAGACCTATGTAAAAAAAAGTATTGTGGAAAAATTGCTTAAGTATAGAAATAAAGCATAAAGTTACAGTGAGTATGTTTTACTCCTTGTACTTGTTCCAGTATTTACATATTTGCAAAAGAAATGACAGGAAAACCGCTAAACTAGTCCCTTTTTGTTGTTTGTTTAAAAACCAATAAAATTCAGTTTTATGTTAGTTTGTTGAAGCTTGAAAGAGCCGCAGGTTGCAGAACCCTGACCTGGTTAGTTCAACATCAACATTTTAAAAAGGAGGAAAACTACATCCTGTTCTCTGTGCTACTGGAAGTCTACACATAATACTCTACAAATTATTGGAATGTGTTCTTTTTTTTAGTATTTTATCCTGTTTTATATGGATATGGCATCTTGATGTGACTGTATTAATAATTTATTAAATTTTAATTGCTTTTTGTTGAACTGTTGTTGTCTGTACTTTATATGTTGTCTGTGTACAACAGGTCTCTCTTGTAAATGAGTCCTCGTGGCTCAGTGAGACTAACCTGTATAAATAAAGGTTGAATGAATGGACAGAGCACAAATAAATAAAATTACAACCTTCAATTTTATGAGATCGATAACTGCTTCTGAAGTTTTATCTTCTTAGTCCCAGCCTGAATTCAATCACCGAGGCTCTTTTTGTTCATCAGCACAAGACGAGAACACTTTCTGCTGATGGAGGTCTTTTTCTATTGAACCTAAATACCAACATTGATTTTTGTTGGGCGGGGGTTTCTTTAGGTGAAAATAAGAAAGCGGTTCTGGACTCGAGCCCGTTTCTGTCCGAGGCCAACGCCGAGCGCATCGTCCGAACTCTGTGCAAAGTCCGAGGAGCCGCGCTGAAGCTGGGACAGATGCTCAGCATTCAGGGTGAGACGAACACACTCCTTCAAGTTGCAGGTTTTATTGGTTTGGATGGTTCAACTGAATGAAAGGGTTGTTATCTGTTTGTGAGCATGCTGTCCTTCAACTGCACTGATGATTTGTTAAACACAGACAGAGCTGCAAGTAAGTGATATCAGCTTTGAACAGTTACAAACCAAATCTTTTAATACAGTCCAGCTGCTGTTCCAGGTGTTGCATCAATATTAACCTGCTTGTTGGCCGGTTTTGTTTGTGTTCATTTAAAAACTATTTAAAAATTTAAATATCTTTAATAAGTTTGGTGAGTCACTCTCAGCTACTACCACCTCAAAGTTTAACTCCATCTTTGTAAAACTGACAGGGTTTTAGTCATTTTTTTTATCTTTTCTGTTCACTCTGTTATGGCAGCCTTCTAGAGTTGTGTCACAATCCCTCCAGTGGTTCATAGAATATTTTGCTAACAGACAGACATGGACAAACAACTTTATTGCTCACCTTTGCCGCTCAGCGGTGGGTAAACATCTCTGCAGTGAGGTCATGAACCCATCTCAGGTGGCAGCAGTAAACACATCATCACGTTTTGTTTTCCACCGTTAACCTTTGACCTCGCCCGCCGAGCGTTTTCCTCTGGCGTTCGTGTTTGCCACCCTGTCGGTGTAAAGCCGTGCAATCAGTGGAAAAAGCAAACGCGGTAATGGGAAAGAGAAGGACACGGAGTGCCTCACGTTTCCAGTCGGGTTTCAACACCAGGAAAGACCTGATGGACGTGTGCACTGTCAGAACTGGGACGGCTATTTTTAAACTGGTGACAAGTGGGTTTTTCACAAGCGAAGGTGCTCCTGCAGCTTTCTAGAGCCTGACATAAGCAACTCCACAGCTTTTTCTTACACCCTCTAAATAGACAGGTCTGATGAGATCTCTGCAGGAGCTCTGCCCCCTGCTGGCATTTAACTGTCAGGACAGGAACACAGTCAGAAAATCATCCCAATGCTGCGGTCTTTGGTGTTAACCCTGACAGTTGTTAATAAAGTTTTATTGTGTGAGCTTATGAAGCATTCTCACTGTTGTGATTCATTTATCTTCTGTACATTTTTTGGCGAGATTCGTCCCGCAGTTTTCAAGCTATTTCAACAAACCGTAAATCAAAACATTCAGCTCTTTTAAGACAATCCTGCTATGACTTTTCGTATTGGTGCAACTTTAGCTTTTTGAAATATTTAGCATTTTCTGCCACTTTTTTTTTCTTATAGAAAATGAATTGAGCTCATTTTCCATGCTTCAAGTCTTTAGATCTGTTCACAACATTTTACTGCTCCTTTCACATTTTGTTCTGGTTCAGCTTCTTTCAGCTTCCTTGTGCAAATTTAAACTTTTTTTCAGCTGCTTTCAGCTATTTTCAGCTGTTATTTTTCATCTGATTTGTGATCATATCAGGATCTTTCTGCTAACTACATTTTTGTGCTTCTTCTAATTTATTTCTGCTAGTTTCAGCTTGTTACGCTCCTTCCAGCTAATTTCTGAAACTTTCAGCATTTGCTGCTGTTTTAGCTACTATTTAGCAGTTTTTTTTTTTGTTTGGTTGGTTCTTTTTGCTAATTTTGGTTTTTTCATCTAATTCCACATTTTTTGCGCTCATTTCAACTTTTTTCATCGTCATTCAGCAAAAATATGCTCTTTCAACTTCCTTTTGATAATTTAAGCTTCTTTCTGCTTTTTTTAGCTACTTTTCAGCTGTTCTTTGCTAATTTCAGCTTTTTTCAGATAATTTCCACTCTTTTGTGCTAATTTCTGCTTCTTTCAACCTACCAATAGACCTTTTACCAGTTGACGTCATCGCGCATGCGCACTCGCATTTTTCCAGAATTTTCCGGAAGCACGGGCACGCAACTGGAGTGTTGTCGTTGCTGGCAACGGACGCGGTGGAGAAATAAGACTTTTATTGTGTTTATAATTGTTCCAGGCAACTTCAACGAGTAAAAGAAGAAGGTGAGACTTGTTCGTTTTACAACGTCCCTCTGGAAAAGTCGAGTAGAGCGACTAAAAGAAGGAAGATGTGGAGCAAACCAGCACCACCGCCGGCCGGTACAGGCAGGATTTCACCCCGGCACGAAGCATCAACGTGTGTGCGTTTTTTATCTGGCATGGACATTAATGATCCAAGCTCCGTGGATTACGTTCCTACATTACATCTTGGATATGGGAAACAGACAGGGCGGAGAACGATCTCCCGCAGCGGAATGCTACTGGACAGCTGCTAAGCTAGCAGCAGCTAGCTAGTTCGACGAGACCGCGTTGTTCTTCGGTCTCCGCTGCGTGTGTTGGGGTTTCTGCCTGTTTCGACCTGCGACATGCAAGGAGATTCTTCCTTCGGCCCCACTGAAGAGCAGGTGAGTGGAATGTCAAAACGTTTGATAAGCCAACCGTTAACCGAATCTTCTAAAATCATTAAGCTACCAGTAAATGCAGGATTTTTTGAGCCGGGACTTAGTGGCTCCTGGCTGGGTGAAGGTGCAGGTAGCCCCGCGCGCACGGTTCATCTGTAGCCAGGACTTAGTGGCTCCTAGCTGGGTCCAGCCGGTTCTGGACCTCCAGGGCGCACTGGATCAGGTGTAGCCGGGACTTAGTGGCTCCTGGCTGGGTGAAGGTGCAGGCCAGGCAGCCCCGCGCGCACGGTTCATCTGTAGCCAAAAAAGCAACCCTGTCTAAGACAATGTGTATGGGCGTGCGGTTTCCTCCTCTCGTGTCCGCGGCACAATGTTCAGGCATTTTGACCAGCGGTTGTTCACTATTTTAAGAAAACAAGCTTCTAAATTACAACTCGCTATCATTACGAAGCTCATCGACCCCTTGCTTAGCCCCTGAATCCGGTTAGGGCTTTTTGCCGTCCAATCAGAACGCTCGTTTCAGGCGAGCTGTGCGTGATGACGTCAACTGGTAATATGTTCGTTCTGCTTTCTTCTGATAATTTAAGATGGCTTTGCCTTTCCAGCTACTTTTTTGAGCATTTTTAGCTAGTTTCAGCTGTTTTTAGATAAATTCAAGTTTTTCATGTAAATTCTGCTACTTTGAGCCTTATTTACTTCTTTATGCTAATTTCAGCTTGTTATGCTTCTTTCCGTTTTTTTGGGGGGGTTTTTTCCGGAATTTTTTTGCTATTTCAACTACTATTTAACTGTTTTATGCTCATTTTAGCTTTTCAGCTACTTCCACATTTTTTAGCTCATGGTAGCTCCTTCTGGTAGTTTAAGCTTTTAGCCTTTTCAGCAAATTTTCTATTTTTTGCTGATTTCAGCTTCTTTTTAGCGAATTTTACAATTTTTATGCTAATTTCTGCGTATTTAAACCAAATTCAGCAAATATCTGTTCTTTCTGCTTTCTGCTTGTAAAGATTCTCAGTCATCCAGGACACGGTAAATCCAAAACAAGATTAAAAGATTGATAGGGCAATCTGCATATGTATCTAGCTTAGCTCAGCTTTATAACTTGAACCCCACACACACTGTTCTTTGAACTGAAAAAGCTCTTTGGAGGAGAAGCGAAACGTCTTCAGTTACAAAGGAAGTCCAGTTGTTTTTGCTTTTAATCTGGTTTTGGATTCTTTCTGCTTTCTTCTGCTAATTTACGTTTGTTCATCATTTCAGCTACTTTTCAGCTGTTTTTCAGCAGTAAGCATTCACACTGCATTTTTGCAGGAAATGCAGTTTCTCTAATTGTTAATATTGTCTGCAATATCAGCAAAAAGCACTCGTAGTAAAGTCCCAAGTTGGGAGGTTGTATTTGCATTATTTTAAGCTTTTATTAGTGAATGACAGTAAAGATTGTATTTGTTAAGTCTGGTAACACTTATAAGTCAGGTTTGTTGGAAATGCTTGGACTTTGTCTTATTTTGACATGTTTTTGTGTTTGTATACGTTTCAGATGATGCGTTTATCAATCCTCAGCTTGCCAAGATCTTTGAGCGCGTGAGGCAGAGTGCGGACTTCATGCCGATCAAACAGATGACAGTAAGAGTCTCCTCTGTGATGTAAACCCAACATAACGATGAAGGATGTCCCGTCTGAGCTCGACGACTGGGCGAGGTTTCATTCACAGGGTGGCTGACCATAATGTTCAGGCTCTGGTTTTATAACAGCCATGAAAGCTGCATTTCTTTACCAGCAGATAACGTAACAACATTAAAACTTTAATTAACACGTCAGGTACTTTTTAATCAAAGCTCTGCAGCTTTATCTGATTATTTACGGCCAGCTTGAGATTTCCTGACACGACTGAAACAGTTTGGACTCGATGATATCACTGAATCAGTGAATGTGATGCATTCAGTGTCATTACAAAACCATTTCATCTCTTCATATACAGTGTATTGCTTCTTTCAAACGTTTGCTGTTTTATTAAATTGCCTTAATTTAGGTGCCCTAGCTTTACTTTTGCATCGTAACACTAATAACAATTCATACAACGTAAACCCATTTTAAAGTAATTTTTTCTGTTTTAAACACAAACGCTGCATCTTTCAGATCGTTAGTTGTTGTGCTGAGCTGAACTATTAAAAATAACATATCTGCAGTGAATACTGTATTAACACCAGTACCATCTGTTACACTGAAGTGAATTTGTGTTGCAGCAAAATGCAAATATACAAATGATACTAAAAATCCCATATTTATCAGCATTTCTCTATCGGTGTGCTCAATATTTATATTTAGTAAAGAATCTCCCAAAATTTGCAGAAACAAACTGAATGCAAAAATACAAATTTGTCAATCAAATAGACTCCATAGATTGTAGTGAACTTGGTAATGACCCATGTGGGTTTATTGAAACTGATATTGAACACTAATATCCCAATCGCTCGTTTTTCTAATTCTGTTCAGCCCTGATATTTACTCCTCAGAAGATTCTCTGTTTGAAACCATTTTCTTGGCATCTGGATCAGAACTGCCCTGTTTTCATATTTTAGTATAAATATGGTAATTGTGCTGTAATGAGAATACCAACTTTATTTGTCTTTAACAATATCATAAAGCCCAAATGTAAACAAAATACAAACTGTTGCAGCTAACTGCAGCAGGTGGAACATTCTCACCAGCAGTATTTGATGGTGAGAAGCCGTAAAGAAGAAACAAAGAGGCTAATATCTGAGATGGTTTATGCACTTTGAGAAACAGACTCAAATGTTTATTACAGATAGAAAACATCCATAGTTTTGATCTGATCTCAGATCACATCTTCCTGGACACAGAACTCCATCTGTCATGTTTTATTTTTGTCCACCTGCAGAAGGCTTTGAACAGCGACTTGGGTCCGAACTGGAGAGACAAGCTGGAGTCGTTCGAGGAGCGTCCTTTTGCAGCGGCGTCCATCGGCCAAGTTCACCTGGCGAGGATGAAGGACGGCAGGGAGGTGGCCATGAAAATACAGGTCAGGGTGAGAAGATGTGTGAGTCTGGTGTTATTACAACAAACACGTTACTGGAAAGAGTGAAGATCAGATCTTCTGTGTTTGGTCGTTTCATTACAGAGTAGGTCTTGTTACTAAGAAAATACGAGCTAAAGTTTTTTTCTTGTTTCCAGTGTAAAATTAATGTTTTAAAACTCACACAAAATAATAGAGCACATCAGTCGAGTTAATGCATAAAATGTTGGACTGAGGATCTCACCAGCTGTTTAAAGGGCTGCATTTACTTATTTTAAACTTGCTATCACAGTTTTGCTACATTACACTATTTTAGAAACTGAATTAACGATGTGGCTTTGTATATATATTTTCTTCTCTTCAGTATCCCGGTGTGGCTCAGAGCATCAACAGCGACGTCAACAACTTGATGGTGGTGCTGAACATGAGCAACGCTCTGCCTGAAGGTGTGCCCTCAGAGGAGCCTACAAACACGCACAGAAGCACACGTTCAATTATTCTTCTTGTCCTTGTGAACGGTGGCTCAGGCCAATAGCATTCTCACGGTCTTTGTTCAGTCACGTTCTATTGTTGCATGCTGCATGAGTGAACAAAAAGAACAGCTTTTTTTTTTTACACAATTCATTTCAAGCATTTATGCCCAAAATTGTTAAAACTGTGCTGCTTTTGTGTATAAATAATATTCTTCTTGTATGACTTCTTCTAGCTCCATTCCTGCTCTGTGGCCGCATTCATTCGTTGTAGAGCCACCTATTGTTAAACTAAAGTACTGCAGTGAATATTTACAATTACCGTACAGTATTTCAAGAGGTTTTTATGGATGCCAAAGAGCATACTTAAACTCTGGCAGCCCCTGCCCTGATAAATGAATTGCTACTTCTAGTATAGAGGTCGAGGACAACGCCTTTACACCTCTTTTCTTTTTGACTTCAATATACAAACATGTTTCAAAAGTTTTATTGGTAGTTTTCATAGTCTGGCCTGTCGATCTCTTTTCTGTGGTGGGTGACACAGTCAAAACCTGGTGAACAGAATAAAACAAAACATTTTCCTGATGTTTTGATTCCGGATAAAAACCATCAACATAAGTGAGCTGAAACCTTAAAGGTCCACTGACATCATCTTACAAATTTGCATGAAATGATAGAAGATATATATATATATATATTGTATCATTCAACTATGTTCGTTTTTGCAAACAAAATGATAAATTAATGAAAATTCCTTTCAAAGTGAGATTAAAATTAAAAACCGCTTTTCTCTGAAAAATCCGACCAAGCGAATGCAACATTTGTGATGTAGGAAGCAGGCCCGTCAGTCTGCGTCTGCCATTAACGCATGTTCATTCTCAGCCAGATCGCCTTTTTTTTTCTCTCTAAAACTTAAAAAATGCCAGTTCGTTATGTTGCGTTTGGGTGTTCTAATATCATCAGTGAACAAGTGAGCCTTTTCACTTTCCCAAAAGATGTAAGACCTTCGTCAAAAATGGAATAAATAAAGCTGCCTCCCCTCAGACTGAGCTCCCTGCTCCCTGAACAGGTAAGAGTCAAATACATACGGTGCAGATCTAAATTAGAACCTGCTGTTTCTGCTCATATAACTTCCTGCTTCCAAAACTAAAGACAAATCGCTCAAATCTTAACTTAGATTGATAATTTTGTTGTTTTATTTCTTGTTTGCCATGAATATATGGGGTGTTCTAAAGACGTTCTCCTTCCTACATCACAAATGTTGCATTCGCTTGTAGTCGGATTTTTCAGAGAGAAAAGCGGTTTTTAATTTTAAATTCAGTTTGAAAGGAATTTTCATTAATTTATCATTTTGTTTGCAAAAACGAACATACCGTAGTTGAATGATAAAATATATATATCTTCTATCATTTCATGCAAATTTGTAAGATGATGTCAGTGGACCTTTAAACTTAAGAAAAATTTCTTAATAACCTTTTGTCATATAAAGAAAATGACAACTAAATATTGATTAGACGTAGAAATTAATTTAGTTCACAATTCATCACAAAACATACTTTGAGCATGTGCATTAGTTGCACTAAAAAAATTAAGCTGCAACATGACCCATGTACAAAAGTGCAAATATAATCCGGCTTGTTTTTTTTTAACATCAACATTTTTTTGCTTCACTTTAATTTACTTTAATCTCAATAACTTCTCTGTCTCATTCATCAGGCGGCAGCTAACTGTCTCAGGTTCTTGTCTAAAAGGGCATTCTGGTTAATTTTCCATAAGGTTTGATCAAATAAATCTTCCTCGGGACACAAGTAGTGGCATTTACACTTTCATATGGGTCGAGTCTGGACCTTTAGTTTCAGCTGCGCCTCTAAGGTGGCGCCAAGACCCGAGGTGGAAGAGTCGCTCACACATTCTTGACTGCTCTGTGACCATGTTTTCCTCGGCTGATATATTTTAGTGTTTGTTTTTCATCCACAAGGCTCTTTTCAGGGTAATATAAACTGTTGCATCATGAACGAGCCCACTTTCTGTTTGTAGCTCAGCTCATGAGGGACTTTAATGCATATAATTTAAGAAAACGTTGCTTTAAAAGTTTAGACGTGCGAGTTCTGTTGCCTTTTGGGTCGATCTTTCATGCATTTGTTGATTTAGATGTGTCGTGTTTGTTTGTCCTTCCTCTGTAGGTCTTTTTCCTGAGCATCTAATCGATGTAATGAGGAAAGAGCTGGCACTGGAGTGTGACTACATCCGAGAAGCCCAGTGTGCTAAAAAGTTCAGGTATTTATTAGTAAAAGTTTGAGGAGATGTTTGTTGTGGACTCAGTATGTTTCCACTCCTGAACCCTGGTGTCTGCCTGCGTGTGACTCAGGGAGCTGTTGAAGCACGACCCGTTCTTCTACGTCCCGGAGGTGATCGAGGAGCTGTGCGGCAGCCACGTTCTGACCACTGAACTTGTTCCTGGGTTTCCTCTGGACAAGGCTGAGAACCTCTCACAGGAGCTGAAGAACGAGGTGCGCCTCATTATTTTCCTGGCTTGATTTCAAGTTTAGGAGCTCCACCTTCTACAACCAGGACAAAAAAAAAGAATGGCTAAACAGAAAGTAAGTACAATGAAGTGAAAGTGTCTTCTTGTTTCAGATCTGCAAGAGCATCTTGTGGCTGTGCCTCAGAGAGCTGTTTGAGTTCAGGTACATGCAGACGGATCCCAACTGGTCCAACTTCTTCTACGACCCGCAGACCCACAGGGTGAGTTCATCCACAGCTTCATCAGCGAGCAGGGAGTTCCTGCTGGTCGGCGTGTGAGATGATTGTTCTGTGGCTCTGTAGGTGGCGCTGTTGGACTTTGGAGCTACCAGAGGATTCGATCAGAGCTTCACGGACGTCTACGTAGAGGTGAGGTCGTCGCATCATGAAGCATTCACTCTGTTGAGATCCATTTTTCTTCTGTACATTTTTCTGCATCTTTCTTGTGCTATCTCATCAAATCATAAAACGTTCAGCTCTTTCAGGACAATCCTGCTGTAACTTTTGGTATTGTTGCAACTTTGGCTTTTAGAAATGTTTAACCTTTTCTGACTTTTTTTTTTCTCATAAAATGAATTGAGCTCATTTTACCTCCTTGAAATCTTTAGACGTGTTTACAATCTTTAACTGCTCCTTTCACATGTTGTTCTGCTTCAGCTTCTTTCAGCCTCCTTGTGCAAATTTAAACATTTTTAGCTACTTTCGGCTGTGTTATGCTCCTTTCAGATTATTTCTGCTAACTGCAACATTTTTGTGCTTCTTTCTGCTAATTTCAGCTTGTTTTTGCAAGTTTAAGCTTTTTCTGTTATTTTTTCATTCAACCTTTATTTATTCAGCTACTATTTACAGTAGCTGTTTTTATGCTAGTTTAGCTTTTTTGGCTAATTCCACATTTTTTGCACTCATTTCAACTTTTTTCGGCCTAATTCAGCTCAAATTTGCTCTCCACTTCCTTCTAGTAATTTAAGCATCTCTCTGTTTTTTAGCTACTTTTCAGCTGTTCTTTGCTCATTTCAGCGTTTTTCAGATAATTTCCACATTTTTGTGCTCATTTCTGCTTCCGTAAGCCTAATTGGGCAAACATGTTCTTTCTGCTTTCTTCTGCCTATGTTCTTGTTCTACCTTTAAGCAACTTTTTAGCATTTTTAGCTAATTTCAGCTGTTTTCCGATAAATCCTAGTTTTTGTGGTACCGTAATTTTTTGCTACTTTCTGCCTAATTAACCTCTTTATGCTAATTTCAGCTTGTTATGCTCTTTTCTACTTCTTTCTAGTTTAAGTTATTTCAGCTACTATTTAGCTGTTATGGTAATTTTAGCTTTTTCAGCTAATTCCACATTTTTTGTACTCCTTTCAAAAATTTTCTGACTAATTCAGCAAAAATGTGTTCCACTTCCTTCTGGTAATTTAAGCTTCTCTTTGCTTTTTCGGCTATCTTTTTAGCTATTTTTTGCTAATTTCAGCTATTTATTTATTTATATATTTAGCTAATTTATTCATTTTTGTGCTCATTTCTGCTTATTTAAGCCAAATTAAGCAAATGTATGTTCTTTCTGCTTTCTTCTGCTAACTTAGGCTTGTTCTTCCATTTCAGCTACATTTCAGCTGTTTTTCAGCAACTACTTCAGCAATACGCATTCACACTGCATTTTTGCAGGAAATGTAATTTCTCTAGTTGGAGTTAAGATTCACAAAATAAATGTTTGTGCTCTATGATAATTAATTTGATACTTTGTATTTCTTTGTGACGTGAAGATTTTTATTTATTTCATTGCTTTAAAACATAAATCTGACCCTTGCTGTGTCTCCATACTCTGTGGTTTGATTTGTTGCTAAAGTGACATTTTGTATTTAAAAGGTACATTTGTGCAACTTGTTTTAGAAATATGAACTTTTGGCTCACTGGCAGGAGCTGCGTATCAGATCCTAACTTATTAAAAAACCCTGGTTAATCATTGTTAACTAAACCCTGCATGAGGAAGTCAAATAAGTCGTGTGTGTGTTTTGTAGATAATCCGATCAGCTTCTGAGGGCAACAGAGAAGGAGTCCTGGAGAAATCTATTGAGATGAAGTTCCTCTCAGGTTATGAGTCCAAGGTAATAATAATCTGTGACTTCTCATGTGTTGCTTGTTGTGAGTTTGGTTCCAATACCTGTGATTGTGCTTCGACTCGTCTCCAGGCGATGGTGAACGCTCACGTGGATGCGGTGATGATCCTCGGCGAGGCCTTTGCGTCCAAAGAGACCTTCGACTTCGGATCTCAGTCCACCACGGAGAGGATCCACAACCTGATCCCGGTGATGCTCAAGCACCGGCTCACCCCTCCTCCAGAGGAGACGTACTCGCTGCATCGCAAGATGGGCGGCTCCTTCCTCATCTGCTCCCGGCTGAAGGCCAAGCTGCAGTGCAAGGAAATGTTCCAGCAGTCGTACCTGAAGTACTGGGAAGGCCGCACGATGCCGCCTCACTGAGCCGGGCTGCGGCGGGCAGGCTGTTGGACTTGTTCTGGGGCCGGCAGCAACGTGCTGCTGATTGATGGGTTGATGGGAGTGGAGTGAGAAGATGAAGGCTGTCACACCTGTCTTTGATCACAGAGAACCAGTGTCTTTACTGGTTTGGAAGATTTGAAAAGCCATCCATCCATTTTCTTTATCCACTTCTCCTTTCCGGGTCGCGGGGGACTGGTACCTCTCTCCAGCAGTCACTGTGCGAGAGGCGGAGGACACCCTGGACACGTCCATCACAGGGACACGTAGAGACACACCGAGGGTTAGAATAATAAAGATGTTTTGGTCTGTGGGAGGACACCGGAGTAAACCATCCTGTCCACAGGGAGAACATGTAAAAAACTTCACCCAGAAAAGCCATCAAACTTATTCAAAGAAACTTTTTATCATTTGCTACAAGGGGAGGAGCTTGGCGTCTGCAGATTTTAGCTGAAAGTGTATGACTGGCCCCGAACGGAGAACAAGAATGTGAAACGTTTGGGACTTTTAGCTCTTCTCCTCGTAGCTTCTACATAATTCTTGGATCTTCTTTTTTGCCGTCGTTTTGTTTTTGTATTGCTGTGCTTTTTCTGAACTTTTAGATAACAAGGTCCAGTTTTATATTTACCACAAACTTTTATTTTTATTTTTTTCTGCTGAGAAAACAACACTGATTGTAACTGGAGACCCGACCTCAAACTACCAAACCAGAAGTCTCAGCCTGATGAGGTTTGATGGACTACGTGGACTTTATGAGTCTCAGTTTTGACCAACGTGTCTGTGTCATGAATACGTCTGCACCTTTTTCAGGACGCGTGGTTAAAATGGTCTGCATATGCAAAATAAAGCTGATTGAATAGTTTAGTGCGGATTTAGCGTTGAAGTTGTTGACAGGTGCTTTGGCTTGACCACAGCTGTTCGTCAGTCTTTACGCAGAAGATCTGATGCAGGTTGTGTATTTATAGAACACACAGAAACTGTCTCAGCCTCACCGTCCAGATCACACTTCAGCTGCTTTTAGCTGTTTTATTTTTTTTGCAAACCATAGGTTAAAATGTTTATTCTGATTTAAATGGAATTTAATTGTGTTTTAGAGGTCGACCGATTAGTTTTTTTTTGGATGACCAATTCCAACATCTGGACAGCTGAAGGTTAATTTATGAAGCACATGTTTTATTAGTTTATGGCTCCCAAACACACTAGTTTATTCTGTATGTACATTAAAATATAGACTATAACGGGGAGGGTAAAAACCAAAACTGTGACTAAATTTGGTTCAATGTTCACAGAAGGGTGTGAGATGATCAGTGTTCAGAAAAACAACCAGCTGCTCACATCTGTAATGTTTTAAAGTCCACACGTTAATCTGGAACAGTGAGGCCAGTATCACTGGGCTGTGACTGTTGACTACCGTGGTTGGCGACTCAAAATTGCAAAAATTCGGTGTGTTTTCACGCACACACAACTTGTAAAATTGCAGTCTAGGTCGTGCACATTATTTTGTTTCTTATCCACCTTCATCGTCAGCTGCCTCCATGTTTAGGATTTGCACTGCAACACAATTTTGAATTAGAATTACGCAAATTTGGACAATTAATGTTTTTATTTTATTTTATTTTTCTTATGTTGGCGTGGTTTTTAGGCCTGAATATTCAGAGGTGGTAACGCAAATGCAGAAGTCCCTCGATTATCGTGAGCGTTACGTTCCACACACCCCCACGATAGGTGAAAAACCATGAAGTAGGAACACTATATTTATTTTAGTATTTTTATATATTTTAAGGTTTTATAAAACCTTCCCACACTCTTGCAATGTTCTAAACTCTTAAACCTACGTAATTTTAACAACATACGTATATGTACTGTACAGTGCTGCAAAATTTTATGAGTACTCACCAGCCTTGGTCTGGTTCTGATCGGCTCTCTGCAGCCGTTGAACACCAAGATGCTTTTGAGAGGCTTCCTGTGCCAGCGAGCAGAATTCAGACTACCGGTAACCGCTGAGGCTGGAAGTAGCCCTGGTCCGGTTCTGGTCCGGTTCCGTGCAGCTTTCTGCGTCCACTGAGCGACGAAGTCACAACGAATAAGTACCAAACTTTTTAGTGAGGTTCGGATCGGATCAAAACTGTCCCTCCATTTTGGCAGAAAGCAGCAATTGGAAGCACTGTTGGCTTCTGGGTAGTGTAGTTCTTTGACTAGCATTGCAGTATAGGCATATTGAAAGAAAACTACAAAATGGCGGCACCTATCCCAAGTATTTATTTATTTTTGTTCACTTTTTATCCCGTACCGTCCCAATCACGTGAGTAATATTAACGCTGACAGTCGTTGAAAGAGCGAGTCCGCGAAAGTCGAACCGTGACGTAGCGAGGGACTACTGTGACTGTTTTGAAAATAAAATTTGTTGCAGATTTATTAAATACACAGAGCAACAAAACTACAATTCTGCAATATACACAAGGAAATTGAGGATCACGCCGTAACGTTTTAAGACGTTTTGGAGACGCGCTCACAAACGCTGTTCACCAACTAGCCTTCCTCAGCCACAGCTCGGTGAGACACCGCCTCTAGTACGAGCACGCCATGTTTAATTCTTAAAGAATAATAGTGAAGTTGCAACTTTGTTCTGGTCAGCTTTGATTGTTGTCTGCCAGTATTTTGACTAAAAAAAAGGCCTCCTTGCAGGACGTGCTCTGCCCACAGATATGCCTGCTTTTAACCGGATAAGGGATTAAAACTAATAATTTTTCACACTGATCAAAATCAGCCAGATAATTTTTAGTTTAAGGCTTGAATTGACTGCATTATCTTTATATAAGCTTTAGCTTTTCATCTTTATCACCATTTTGAGTTTCTTTTTTTAATAACTATGTGAAACATGTTAATCGTTGAACTGCAGCTGATTACAAACCGGAGCATTTGCCTTGCAAGTTTTCCACGTTTGTTTAGAAATTGATGTCAAACCTTCCACGTTGCTACTTTTCAGTCCAGTCCGCGCTGGGTCTGCGCTTGGTCATGAATGTTGATGAGACTACAGGGTCGAAAGAAACTCCTTCTGATAAACGCACAAGATCAGCTTGTGGGCTCACCTCGCTCCCACGAGTCTGTAACAACTCCACACCTCCTCGTGTATAAAAAATTTAATAAATGAGCAGATGTGTAAATACAATTATAATGCTCTATGTTGGGGAAATAAATGGGGCAATGAGGGAATAAATTCAATGTGCCTGTAATTGTACGCAAATAGCTTATGTCTATAGGATTATCAACTTAACCATTTAATGTTGTTTGTTTTCAATTTTATAATCAAAAAATAACGAAGTTAGTACAGTATGTTGTATGAACAGAGTAAATGTTTTATCTACTCTTGTCACTGTGTGGTTTTCTTTGGTCTAAATGTATGAATGGACTTCAAATTAATATTTCTATTTTACCGTTAACCTCCTAAAGCAACACATAAGACTTTTAAGGGGTCTGTGGAATGGTGATGACTAAAAGATATCTTACCTGTTGTAGATAGCTCTTTAAATGACTTCAGTCCAAAGAAATGGTGTTAATTCTGACTGGACTGACGAGCTAACAGTTAAGAGTGGCAAAGAGTAATAAAGTATTAATATATATATATATATATATATATATATATATAATATATATAAAAAGTTGATTTTATCTTTGATCTTAGTTGATATTATTATTGATTTTACTTGATTTCATCACTTGTTTTATTTTATTTTTGCTTTTGTTGCACTTTGTAGCACTTTGAGATTTTTAGTAATGAAAAGTGCGTTAAAAATTAAATTCATTATTATTATATAAAATGTATTAATTACCACTTCCGACGTGTATTTGATCTGAACAACTTCGGGCCTGCTCATACTAGTCATTAGCTCCTCAATCCCTTCAGAATCTAACTTTGTGTCTACAAGCTGAGGTTTAACACGCACACAAAAAAAAGAACTACACCATAAGAGATGCATTGTTTTAAAAGTAAAAATACAAACAAGTTGTTTGTTTGCTAGAGCTTATCCAGCAGAGCAGAGTCTGGAAAACAAAAACACAAAGTGGGGACACAAATTTAAATATTTTGGGCAATTAACGAGAGTTTGGTCATATTTTAACTGATTTGTCAAACAGTTATAATTAGTAACTTATCAGTCACAGAACAATGAGAATGTAGAAAAGGGCAGAAGTCTTTCTCCAGGCTAGGCTAACGGATAGCCAGACAAGGGGACATTTTGAATCATTCTTATAAAACTTAATGAACGCTACATATATACAGTATACACACACATGTGAAGGGGCTGTTGAAAAAATCAGATGATCCGTACCTCGCTCTGCTTGCCTACAGGGTTACCCCACTCCAAAATGGATACAGTCCAGCGCAACTCCTTATGGGAAGGAGGCTCAGAACCACTGTGCCTATTTTCCCCTCATTGCTAAATCCTGCTCTTCCTGATGGGGATGCTGTTCAACAGAAGGAAAAGGAGAGAAGGAGAAAAGATGCTCGACGTTATGATCAGCGACACCGGGCACAGGATCTTAACAGACTGGCAGCTGGACAGAATGTGTGGGTTACAGACCAAAAGACAGCTGGTACTGTCATTGGAAGCCACACTACACCCCGCTCATATCTGGTGGAGGGATCCCACGGGATTATAAGGAGAAACCGGCGTCATCTTGTGGCCATGCAGCCTTTGCCGGAGCAGAGCACCTGCGGTGCAGCTGAACATGATCCGGGGAGTCCAAAACAACCTGCTGCAGCACCACCTGCAGCATCACCACATCTGAAGGTTCCAGAGACACCATCCACTCCTTTCAGAACCAGGTCTGGGAGAGCAGTGGTAAAACCAACCAGATTAGACTTGTAAATTTTGCAGATTGTGCAGGACTCAAAGTAAAAAAAAGAAAAGAAAGTGTTTGTTACTTTAAATGAATATGCTGTGTTCATTATTGTTTTTTTTGCATTGTTTAAATGTAAATGTGCATGCCTCAGAGTTTAGAGTTAGTACAGACAGCACAGACTTTATTTTCTGACATTCTGTTGAAAATTTAGTGTTCTAAGCTAAGAGTAGTTGATGTGTGTCTGTTGTGTGTGTGAGCATGGTTTGAGGTAAAGATAGGAGCAGACCTTCCAGCCACAGGGGCAGAATAATCCCTTAAGGTTCTGCAGGATCAATGGCAGTCTACCCATTGATTCTAGAAAGGGGAGATGTGGTGTAACTGTATATTTAATACAGGGACGCACGAGTGTGACGTCATCAGTCAGGGACATGAACGTGTTAAGTTTCGTTTCATGGTGTTGAAGAATAAAGCCACGTTAAGCTAGCAGCCGAACTCACGTGTATAATTTAATAACACGACAACACACATATATATATATATACAGTATAAATATACATATACAGTATATACCTCTAAACAAAACGTGACTGACCTTATTAACTGTAAATAGTGATTGTGTGGCGGACACAAATGTATATTTCACGTCAGAATGTGCTCTTATTGTGAAAGGGACAGAATATAAAAGAGAGCAGTTCAACTGTTGTGTTTCAGTTGTTTCTCGCGATGGAAGACGTTGAGAATAAATCGAGACTCAAAGTATTTTTCGTCTCTTTCTTCCGACTTCTACATTTAGATCACGTCGGGACGGTGTCACCAAATGTGGAAGTCGGAAAAAGAGACGAAAAATACTTTCGATTTATTCTCAACGTCTTCCAACATCAAGCTCAGGAGAAACAACTGAAATACAACAGTTGAACTGCTCTCTTTATATTCTGTCCCTTTCACAATAAGAGCACATTCTGATGTGAAATAGGTTACATGTGTGTCCGCCACAATGCCTCAAGTAAACCGGCCGCTTCAGCCGCCCGACAGCGGGGGCAGTGGGTACAGTTTTTCAGATTGTTCATCACTTCACAGTTGGAAAGCAACAGTCAATGAAATAACTAAATGCTGGTAGATGTAATCTGCAGCCACTTCTTCAGGTTGTCCGCAGTAGGCAGCTGTATGATTACAGGTAGTCCTCAACTTACGACGTTTTGCGGTTACGAACGCCCTCCCATTGAAAAAGCATTGTTTCGAGTTACACGGTTTATGCGCCTTTACACCAAAAAATACGGTACCGAAACTCAGCGGAGGCGGAAATTTACAGGAGGGGGAGAGTGTACGTTAGCGGCCACGGGCGGAGGATTACAGCTGAAAATTACAGAAGACCTCATTATTTACAGGCAGACAGGAGGCAGAGGAGGTTAAGCTAGATTCATACTTGACGCCGACGCGCAGCGCGCGAGGGTGCGCGCTCCAAAAGTGACGCAATTTCACAGTCCCCGCCCCTGCGCGTTGGCCCCGCGCGTGGGATTAGCGCGTGTCGTGCACCTCTGAATTTTTGAAACTCCGCAAGCCTATGCGCGCGCGGTGGGCGCTACGATTTGATTGACAGGTCCTCACCCGACAGCCTTCACCCTCTTCACGCCGGAGCCTGCAGCTGTTTGCGCCGCTGTGGTCGTGGAGACGGAGTCGCGACGCATGGAGGAATGTTTTGTGACACAAAATGTATTAAATTCTCCTTCATTCCTGATCTGGAGTCGGACTTTTCTTTTGTTTTTTCGCCAAAAGTCACGTGATCGCTTTCTCCTCCGCTGACTCCATGCATTAAAACCGCAAATAAAGACAACAGTTCAGCACGCGAGCGGAAAGCTATTTGTTTTTGTTGTGTGATTTCAAACAGTTCTTCTTCTACGGTAGATTTCTTCTTCTACACCTTTCTTGCAACATATGCACAGGTTTTAGAGGGTACTGCCTCCTGCTGGTCCGTAAAAGAACAGCACTTTGCCATGCGCCGCCGTGCGTCAACCATAAACACAGAGGCGACACTGTAAACGCATTTCGCCGCACGGCTGAGTGCACGCGCGGCGCGCGCGCTCCAGCCTGCGGACCAAAGCGCAAGTCTAACTCAGCCTTTAGGAGGGGCTAACATGCTAACAGACCTTACTGTAAAACTCTGGACCGCGCATGGAAAAGTACAGGAGACCTTTGTTTGGACTGGAGGTTTACGAGGCAGGGAAGCTACAGCTTAGCAACGAGCTAACATGCTAACAGGCGGAGGAAGGCTTCACCAGCTCCCAGTAGGTTTAACTCTTTTTTTCCTTCATTATGGCTCCAAATGTATGTGTTTTTTGATAATTATGTAGGGTACTGTGTTAGGATAGGTTAAGTGCTTGGTAAAATACAGAATTGTACGTATAAGGTGCAGTTTGGACGTATTTTCCAACTTATGATGAAATTTGACTTGCAATGTCACGTTGGAACGGAACTCGTTCGTAAGCCGGGGACTACCTGTATATTGTCCTGTTTGAACTCTGACAGGTGGTGTTCCTATATGTTTAAATTAAATCCACAATGCTTGGAATAACTTTGCTGGTAGTTACACATAAACAAATGCCGTTTCCGCTCCACGCCGGAAGTCGCGCACATTATTCACGCAAAGCATCATGGGATGCAGGAAAAAGTAACAAAACCCATAAATAACCGCACATACCGTGTAAATGTTCATCGAAATATTGATTGTAATATTCGCAAATGCAGTTCTCCTTGACAGTAAAAACACGAAAAACAACCATTTGTTGGGCTAGCTGTTAAAAATATATATATATACTAGGTCAGCTCACACAGTATGAAACACCAGAGAGAACAGATGAGTTTTTAGCAGGGATTATTTTGAACATGTGAAGGGAGGAGGCCTGTCTAATGTTGAGGGGCAGGTTGTTCCAGAGTTTGGGGCCGGTGACTGAAAATGCTCGGTCTCCACGGAGCTTCAGTCGAGTTTTTGGGACCGCCAAGAGCATCTGATCAGATGATCTCAGGGCCCGCGGTGGAACATATGGTTCCAGCAGCTCGGAGAGGTAGAGGGGAGCGAGGCCATTTAGGCATTTGTAGGTCAACAACAGGATTTTAAAGTCGACTCTAGTTCGCACGGGGAGCCAGTGCAGGGAGGAGAGAACAGGTGTAATGTGCTCAAACCTACGTGTACCGGTTAAAAGCCGGGCTGCTGCATTTTGCACGAGCTGAAGGCGTGAGAAGGAGGCCTGACTGATCCCAGCATACAGTGCATTACAATAATCCAGGCGGGTTGTGATGAATGCATGGATTAGTGTCTCAAGATCAGGTCTGGACAGCACCGGCTTGAGCTTAGCTACCTGCCTCAGTTGGAAGAAGCTCTTCTGGAGAACGGAGCTGATTTGTTTGTCGAACTTAAGGTCCGAGTCGAAAACCATCCCAAGATTTCTTACAGAGTGCTTGAGATAGGGCTGGAGGGAGTCCAAGTTTATGTGATCAGAGGCGGCAGCTGAGCTAGGGCTGAAGATGATGACTTCAGTCTTCTGGTCATTAAAACTTAGGAAGTTTGAAGCCATCCAAGTCTTAATGTCGTCCAGACATTCTAGGAGAGGGTGGAGGGAGCCTGCATTAGCTGGTTTCAGTGGCAGGTAGATCTGGCAATCATCCGCGTAACAGTGGAATGAAAATGAAATTCCATGTTTTCTTAGGATGGTCCCCAGTGGGAGCATGTAGAGCGTGAACAGAAGTGGACCGAGAATTGAACCTTGTGGGACCCCGCAGGAAAGAGACATTGAAGGGGATTAGCCTAGCCTGGTGGAAGACCAGCCCTTCATGCTCTGTCACACTGATAATCAGGTACAGTTTTAACTATTTGACAGAATATCACTTCAAAATTTACCAGACTGTCCTTTCAATGTCTGTACGGGAATCTGAATACCTATAAGTGACTAAAAACTTCTATGAAACTTGAAAGATGTGCTTAAACGTCACCAGTAGGCCTACTGTGGAAATTGACTGCAGTTCACATTTATATCCAGAAGGTGGCGTTATGCTTCTGTCTGAGCCCAGAATGAGCTCTTCCTGTTGAAATGCTGACAACATAATCATAAAACAAACGAATATAATCAGCTTCAAGCCAAAGAGCTTGTTATTTGGAGCACAGCTGGTTATTCGGCTTTGAATCTTTAAATGTAATTTGTGCTTTATTAAACAATATCCTATCAGCAGAGGGGAAACAAATTAGAAGGAAGATGATTACACAGAGATTAAATTAGGTACACAAACTCATAAGTATATGCCACTGGTGAATTTATACAAACCTTTCTGCTGAAATATTTCAGCTGTTCCAAAAATAGTTTAGACTGTATACAACAAAATATTAACATTAAAGGTACCAACAACCACAGAGTAAAGAAAGATAAATAGTGCTGTTAGTCAGGGGCGCAGATAGGATTTTTGAACTGGGGGGGACCAAGTTTTCAGCAAATGATTTCCATCCAAGTAATTTTTAGTAATTTGATTAGTTACTTTCATAATAGCGTTTGAGTGAATAATTTGTAATAAAATGGCATTATAGAATTATTTGAAATTAAGGAAGAACAATGAACATTGTTAAACATCTTCCAAGTCAACACTAACCATACATTGTTAAACTGTAATTTGTAAGGAATATGACTGATCCACCAAAACTTCCCTCTAATACATTTTATTGCAACATTTCAACATTGTGTGAACTCAGAAGTGTAAAGAACATATTTACATAAATATCTGAATACTGTCAATTAAACTCACATTTAAAATGAACGGTATCATCCTTTCTACTTTTTATTTACTTCCTAGAAGCAGACTCAATTAATGAGACGCAAATCATCATTTACTTTAATATTGTTTATTCTTGATTTAGTTTTATTTGTAACACTACATGTCATTGTGCCAAGCAATGATGGCACTCATGCATGTTTATAAATTATAATAACTTTACCCAATGAAAAAAAGTGATCTTGATAACCACCAACAGTGAATTTAGGAGGCATTTCTTTCCTGATTTAGTGATAGGCCCACTCATAACAAACTGACATGAAATCATGAACATAAAATGAAACTGTGCCAAAAAAAAGGGTTACAAAAACTATAACTGTTTTTTCAGTTTTGTTAACCTGTAGCCTATGTAAATATTCAGAAAAACTGATACATGTATATTTGGAACTGATTAGAAAGCTTTTGATGGATGAACTGAGATATTTATTTATAGATCTTTTATTTAAACATCAAGTTCTAATTATGAAAAACTATTTCTACCACTTCCTAGAAATGAGACTTAAATAAAGTTGTTAATGCTGTAGTTTGTCTTTAGATCAGTCATTTGTTTCATGAAGTTTGCCCAACTGACTAGAATATACTAAAAATAAATACTAATTTGAGCAAACACTTTATATTTAATTCACAACTGCCCAGCACCTTTATCACTCACCTGACAGAACTCTGTCCCTACGTGCTGAGTGCTGCCTCTGACTCAGCCTCTGTCTTTCTGAGCTCCTACATCAAGAGAGATGGAGATGGATATTAGTTTTTTTTTACTGCCACCTGAGCTCAGTCAGTTAGCTTTAAAAAGTCAAGAAAATATCCTGATGGATGGATGATTAAAAACAGCACAATAATAGATTTATTAATGTCATCACTGAATTTAAGTTAATAGCTAACCTAAGGTAGCTAGCTGATGGATCACCTGGTCTAGCTAGCTAACTGCACAAACTTTCAGTAGGAAAAAACATCATTGGGGAAAATTTTAACTTATTTTCTGGTTCTGTGAAGATTGAAGAATAAAGTTTACCAAAAGCTGGACATCAGAGGAGTATCTTCCAACTGAAGCCTGGCTGCACTTGTTTCAACTCGTTGTTTATTATGCTGCTGCAGAAAGAGGCAGCGCAGCGCGACGCTTGCAGCCTGTGTGTGTGTGTGTGTGTGTGTGTGTGTGTTTTTGCTACGTAGTTGGGACAAATTGCCCGGTGCAGGTGCAGCCCAGTGTTGAGAATCCATTCCTTATGGGGACAAAAAGCCCTGTCTGTCCCCGTTTGGAAAACTACTGTTGGTGGGTCAGGTTGTAGAAATGACTGGTAAATGAATGGAAGTCAATGCGAAGTCCCCATTAGAATAGGAACAAACCCATGTGTGTGTGCGCGCGCTGCACATCGCTCTGCGCTGTGTGTCACAGAGAAAAAGGAGGGAGGGGGGAGTGAGCTGTCCGCTGCAGCTGCTCTGTTGGAGAATCAGCGAACTAACAGAAGTTCATCATCAGTTTTGATCGGAGATGTTTCTCGTCCTATCAGGGAAAGAGGAAGGGACTGATTAGGGTCACTAAATCTGAGGGGGACATGTCCCCCCCGTCCCCCCCCCTAACTGCGCCCATCATATATTCAACCTTTCTTTATACAGGTTAATCCCATTGAGCCTCAGGGAGTCCTTTACAAGAGAGACCTTATATACATATAAAAATAGTAAAACTGTAAACGTAGGTGTCTAAAAGTACTAATGAAAGAAAGATTTGGTAATCTGGTACTGGAACCAGGGACGTGCAGAGCCCACTAAAGGGGCAGGTGCTCAAAAAAAAGGGGGGGCACATCTAACCGCATTTTAGGACAGAATATTAACAAAGTCACATAGCTTTCAGAGTTTAATAAACAATGATAAATTACAAAATTGAAAAACAAGGGCACAGTGCAACTTTTTAGTGTACTGTAATCTATAAAATTATGAAAATGGGACCTCTTCTATGGAGTTCAATTTGTTTCACAATTATTCTATTTAAAAAAAAACTAACCTCAATTACATAAAATAAAACTGTGATCAAGACATTTTGAATTGTAATTTTTTTTAAACAAATAAAAGTTTTGCTTAAAGGGGACCACACATGCAAAATTCACTTTTTAATGGGTTTTTTACTCAACTTTGGGTATGTACTTCATAAAAAAACAGTCCTAGTGCCAAAAAAAGGCACCCAGTGGTTTATTTACTCTATATTTATTTATCTTTGATAGAAACACTTCATATTCAAATCCTGTGGTTTGTGACATCACAAACCGCAGCCACAACCCACCTCGAACCTGAGTCCAGCCCCTCACCTAGCAACCCCTGGTTAAACCACTTCAGGATAAAAGACGTGACGGTTGTTTTTACTGATTTCATCTCATCTTTTGTTTAAATGTTCTTAATTTCATGTGTACAGCACTTTGTTGCAGCTGGGGTTGTTTTAAATGGCTTTATAAATAAAGTATAATTGTTATTTTTACGTTTTAGTTCAATTTTTAGCGTATTAGCGATCGCTCTCAACGAGCAGACTGCCGGCGAAGAGACCATCTGCGGGCGGGAGCTGGCTGGGAGCTGATAGCTTTTGAGGTGCGTGCGTCAGAGGTTGCCTCATACGGATAAATTATCTGGAAACACTCAGTGAACTTGGTGTATGTCTGGACTGAAGCAGAGATCGCTCCCAAAAGCGCCGCATGCAACGAGCGGACCTAAAAGGGCAGAGGAGGAACGAGCTATTTTTAGCCTCGGATTCGGGCTAAAAGGAGCAGCTCATGGCGGCGCGCGCAGACAGCTTTCTGTAAGTTATCTTAAGCTAGCACTAACAGTAAGTCAAATGAGTAATAAAAAAGAGCTAATTTTAAAACAACAACAGATTACAGAGACTGGCTGTTACAGAGAGCGGAGTTAATGTAAACAGATCTTTGAAGGGCGTGGCCATGAGAGCTCATTATCATAAACCAGTCATTCAAAACGAAAGTTAAAAATGGCAGAATTAAAAAGGGTATAATTGATTATCTAAGAATTATTTTGTGTATTAAATTGAATGAACATTGTCTGGGTAGCCCACAGACATACCATAAAAATTTAAAAAACCTATCTGTGGTCTCCTTTAAAAAAACTTTTTTTAAATTAAAATCACAAATTTTTGTCTCATGAAGTGAAAAAAATTATTTTTAAAACAAACTTATTTGCGCATGTCAGAAATCTTTGCTTGCTATTCTAAGTTTTTGTTTGTCATTCAAAGTTTTGCTTGCGATTCCATGGGCGTAGCCAGAATTCTATGAGGGGCGGTTCGTTTAAAGCAGAAGTTGACCAAGCTAAAGTAACATGCCTCAATAGCTCAGTGGAAACAGCATCGGGTTGCTGTCCCAAACCTTATGGGTTCAATTCCCACATGGTACAATGTTTTTTTTTTTTTTATTCATTCCAGATTTAAAAAACACAAGAAAACTATTTACAAAACAACAAGAAATAAAACAATACATGAAATGAAAGGAAGCAGAAGAAGAAAATAATCTTATTATATCTGCCCCTAGCCCCTTCTCAAACTATTTTTTTCAAACACTCTTTTATTGGATAAAAAAAGTAGAATGTGTTAACAGGCATATTAACTCCTTTTTTTAATCCAATAAAAGACAAATGTAAAATTAGTTGTTTGAATCAAGTGTTTGGAAAAAAAAATAGTTTGAGAAGGGGCAGATATAATAAGATTATTTTCTTCTTCTGCTTCCTTTCATTTCATGTATTGTTTTATTTCTTGTTGTTTTGTAAATAGTTTTCTTGTGTTTTTTTAATCTGGAATGAATAAAAAAAGAAAACAAGTTCAACCATGTGGGAATTGAACCCATAAGGTTAGGGACAGCAACCCAATGCTGTTTCCACTGAGCTATTGAGGCATGTTACTTTGTCTTGGTCAACTTCTGCTTTAAACGAACCGCCCCTCATAAAATCCCTAGATGGGACTCCATAGGCAAAGTGGGCGGTTCGTTCGGACCCCCCTTTGCCTACGCCCCTGGATTCTCACATGACGTCGTGGGCAGAGTCAAAAATAGCAAAAAAAAGATTTCTGATGTGTGCAAATAAAAGTTTATGTTTTGCAAATAACTTTTTAAGTTCACGAGAGAACATTTTGTTATTTAATTTAAAAAAAGAAGTTTTTTAAACAAAAGTTTTTGTTTAAAAAAAAAGTAATAGTTACAATTCCAAAAGTTTTGATTACAACTAACTGAGGTTAGTTTTTTTTTTTTTCATTGAATAATTGTGAAACAAATTTAACTCCATACTCTGCTAACCAGACCCTAAACTTACTTAAAGTCTGGACAGAGTTTTTGGACAGGAGCAACTTGACTGGTTATTACATACATTATATCTATTATGGAGTTATTTTTAATTCTAAATGATTATTCTTGTTGGACTTTTATTTAAGTGCTACTCTCCTTCAAGATACAGTTACCTAACGCTAGAATAAATGCAATGTACATTATGCAGCAAAGGAAGTTAGAAGATCGGACATATATCCATTATGGAGAGATGATAGGTTTTGGACGGGCGATGTGCTCCCTATTGCATAAGCCAGGGGTGTCAAAGTCAAATACATGGAGGGCCAAAAAAACTAATTTGCTACAAGCCAAGGGACGGACTGGTTCAATGTAAAGGGGGTGATGTAAGATTTTTTTTCTTCTTTCTGCACTCTTTTCATTCAATGTTTTCTTTTTGATGTATTTGTTTTATTTTATCTCTTTTAAATGAATGAATAAATGGATTAAATAAAATATTAAATAGCTTTACATCTGCTAAGTTCTTGGCATAAATCAACACAGACATGTTCCTGATTTTAGTATTTTACATTGTTTTATAATGTAGCTGTTTATAGGTTTTTTAACACAGTTTTCTTGTGATTTTTAATTAATATTCTTTTTTATGATTGTTGGCTGCAAGTATCAAGCTGTGAAATCCTTCATTTTCTACAGCTGATAGCTGTTGGTCATTAATGATGATGAAGTTTAACAACTTATTGGTGAACATTTGAGCTCCGTGGCTTCAGCAGTGTGTTTTTATTGTTCAATCCGGGGCGGGCGTTCTGATTTTGGTCAGCCGCTCTCAGCCTGTCCCTCCTACGAGACGGTCAGACAGCGGGTCGGACTGGACGCAGCTGGCCGCGGTCGGTTTCCCTGATTCGATTCAGCGAGAGTGGCATCCCGCTGAAGCCCCGGAACTCGAATGTCCAACGTAAAACTAACTTGACCGCAGTTTAATGTGGCGCTATGGCTCTACAGACATTGCACATTGCTGTCTTGCTGTGTTTAGTGTAAAATACTTCCACACAACGGACATGTTACGATGAAAAGTTGGCTAGCTGTTAGCTAAAGTGCTACTCACTCAATCCACACGCTGTAACTGGCTGTAAACTGAAAGGGATTTCCTGAATGTGAGGCAGGTCTTGATGTCTATGCGCAGCATTATTACTCTGGGTTCATGAGACACGACTCCGGATTGGATTGGCCCCACCCCTACTACTACTGTTGCATTGTGGGGAATGTAGTGTTGGTACGTGACCGGAGGGCTTATTATGTTGTTTTTCTGGCAAAATACAAAAATAATAATAATAAAATAAAATAAATAATTTTAGTACATGTTATTATGTGTCAGAGGAGGGCTTAGAATAGGAAAAAAAAAATTTGACCAAAAGGGCACTTAGGGGCAAGGAGCAAAAGGGGCAGGTGCTCAAGCCCCCCTAGCCCCCCCCCCCCTCTGCACGTCCCTGCTTTAGTTTAAAACAGTTAGACATGAACTTTTGTAAACAGTCATTGTGGTTTACTGAAATATATTTTATTTCCTGACTGTGTGGTTTGATGCTAAAATGTTATTTCTACATATCGTGCTTTCTCAGAACCAAACCTTCCCGTAATATTTTTAAAGCGATCACGAGCTGTGCGTCTCCAGACGTTTCAAAGATCTTTCTGTGAACGTTCGCTGCATTTTCATTCATATTTTCCCCACGTCGGTCGTTTTCAGTGCGGTTCTCTTGTCTGAACATTCTTAGAGGAATACGTTTGTGTTTTCGTCAAAGCGGATGAACACGTGAATCCTTCACGAATTAAAAAGACAACAAAATCTGACCTTGTGCGTTCAAAAGAACTTTGCAGAAACATGTCATCGGTAAGATATTAGTTTCTACAGCAGCTTGTCACAAATGCAGAATCTGTTTCTATTTCTATGGTTGCTTCAACAAAACGTGTCAAAGCTTTGAAAGTGAATTTTGATAAAAACCTCAACCCCCACATTTGATCCAGTTATATAAAGTGAGATAATTTACCACTGTGGTGGATAATAATAATAATGTGCAGTTATGTAACTAACTGTAGTGCTAATGCTCTCATGCCATGTAAGGGTGCGCTGGCTCGCTGACCTCTGACCTGTCAGAGCTGATCTCTCCTCGTCCGAAGCAGCACGTTCATGGCATCAAAGGAGAGCTCGCTTCAGTGCACATCACACCTCACCCCTCCATCTCCTGCTCCTCCTCATCCCTCCATCTGCTCCCTCGCGATGCCCTGTGCAAACAGCAATTACATAGAAACATCGTGGCTGCTCTGTTCTCATTCTCTCATCTCCTCCTCCATCTGCTGCCTTCACTTCTTTCTCATTTCTCAGCCTGGGGGGTGAAGGGGTCAGCACAATGTCAAAGCTGCGCTGTCATCCTAACTTGTTTTCATTTTCTGCACAATAACCCTCATAAAAGCCACAGAGCCATGTTGGACAGAGTGACCGGCAGTGGATGAGTGCTGCCCCCCGCTGACACCATGACTTTGCCTGATGAAGATGATGCTTCTTGGCTGCTCCTCCTGCCCGGTGCAATGAGCTCGATGGCAGTGAAGTCAATTGTCAGGGTTGGTTTGCAGCTTTGTGCAGACTGCACATCTGGGTTTGAAGTGATTCAGTCCAAAACAAGACAACGCCTGGGCTGATGACGCGCTGAGATGTGAACATGATATTTTTGGAACTTTGGTTAAAAGAGTGCCCTTGTCTCCGATTCGTTATTTTACATTTGGTGTGCAAAAGATGGGGGGACAATAAACAGAAAATGACACCGTGATGTGATTACAACAAATTGTGTTCATTACAGTAAAATAGTGAGCAAAAGGTGGACAAAATTTCACCATTAAAAAAAAACATTTTCAGAGACCGAAACAGTCTGTCATTTTAATAAACTGCAAAATTCAATAGCTCAGAACTGTTCTTGTTTACAGTGAATAATTACTGAATGCATGCCTGGCTTAAATCTTTACAATAAACAATAAAATTCTGTAAAACTAATAGCCTGCCAATAAAGAAACACACAGCGCATCTGTAGAACATCTTAAAAATTCACATTTACCAGAACTTTCTGGCAACTTTTTGTTGCCAAATTTTAACCATTAAAACTACATTGACAAATTAGAAGAGTATAAAAAAAAGATGGAATTTACTGTAAAACTGTCAGATGTGGTAATTCACAGGAAACAGGACATGATACAGTGAATGGACGGATGGATGGATGGATGGATGATGGATGGATGGACAATGGATGAATGAATGGATGGATGGATGGATGGATGGATGGATGGACAGACGGACTGACGGATAAATTGATGGATGGATGGATAAATTGATGGATGGCTGGATAAATGGATGAATGGATGTGTGGATGGATGGATGTACAAAGTATGATGGATGGATATGGATCATGGATGGATGGATGGATGGATGATTGATGGATGGATGGTTGGATGATGGATATCATGGATGGAAGATGGATAGATGATGGATGGAAGATGGATGGATGGATGATGGATGATGGATGGAAGATAGATGAATGGATGATGGATGGATGATGGAGGGATGGATGGATGGATGATGTATGATGGATGGATGATGGATGGATGATGGAGGGGTGGATGATGGATGGATGGATGGATGATGGATGGATGATGAATGAATGTATGATGGAGGGATGGATGATGGATGGATGATGGA
>JBBPBX010001288.1:0-11833 GCA_038048925.1 Garcialebias charrua
AGTTCTGTTATCAGAACCAGGATCTCAAGAGTCCAGCTCTGATTTGACCTCTGACCCCTCTCAGGACTTCCCCCAGCTGTACGAGGAGGCCCGGTTCTACCAGCTGACCCCGATGGTGCGGGAGCTGGAGCGCTGGCAGGCGGAGCAGGAGGCCCGGCGGACAGCGGTGCCCTGCGAGGTTCTGGTGGTCCGGGTCGCGCCTGATCTGGGTGAGAGGATCGCCCTCAGCGGAGAGAAAGTTCTGATCGAGGAGGTTTTCCCCGAAACCGGAGACGTCATGTGCAACTCTGTAAACGCCGGCTGGAACCAGGACCCGACCCACGTGATCCGCTTCCCGCTCAACGGATACTGCAGCTTGAACTCTGTACAGGTGAGACGTCGTCAGCCAATCAGAACCCAGCAACAGGACTACCTCCTGTTGGGAGTAGGAATCCTACTGGTTCTGATCCAGCTGAGACCAAAAACAGAACACCAGAACCTTAAAAACAAGTTTCAGTTTAAAAACAAGTTTGTTTTTTTGAACATAGTTTTATTAAAGGCCCACTGACATCATCTTACAAATTTGCATAAAATGATAGAAGATATCTTGTATCATTCAACTATGTTCGTTTTTGCAAACAAAATGATAAATTAATGAAAATTCCTTTCAAACTGAGTTTAAAATTAAAAACCACGTTTCTCTCTGAAAAATCCGACTACAGTACAAGCGAATGCAACATTTGTGACGTAGGAAGCAGGACTTTCAGTCTGCGTCTGCCATTAACGCATTCTCTGCCAGATCGCCTTTTTTGTGTGTAAAACTTTTAAAAATGTCGGTTCTATAAACCATATTTTTCCTGAAGTTATACCGAGGGATGTTACAGTTGCACTACTTGGTGTTATACCAGCTGGGCTGCAAGGACGGGCCAAAGTATATTTGTTAAATGTCCTTTTTACTGCAGCCCTGAAATGTATCACAATTACCATGGAAGCAATTGGAACCACCTTCCTACGACACATGGGTTCAAAAAGTACGAGAACTGTATAATATGGAAAAGATAACCTACTCATTAAGACTTCAAAAACCTACTGTATTTTTGACCTGCGCTGGAGGCCTGCAGAAGATTTGTTGATGTAAATAAGTTTAAGTTTATCTTCGGTGTACGGTATTTAACCATTCCACCCAAAGACTTTCCTTATTTTGGGGTGGTGGGACATTGAGGCTACAGACCTGATGCTGAGGTCAAAATATATCCGGTTATGATGCTTAACTCATGGAAAACATTATATTGTCAATATTTATGTTATGTACAACTGACGTATCACTGTGTAATTGCTCTGTAAAAATAATATAATTATAAGTTCAAAAAAATAAATAAAATGCCGGTTCGGTGTGTCGCATTTGGGTGTTCTAATATCAGTGAACAAGTGAGCCTTTTCGCTTTCCCAAAAGATGTAAGACCTTCGTCAAAAATTGAATAAATAAAGCTGCTCTCCCTCGGACTGAGCTCCCTGCTTCCTGAACAGGTAAGAGTCAAATACATACGGGTGCAGACCTAAATTAGAACCTGCTGTTTCTGCTCATCTAACTTCCTGCTTCCAAAACTAAAGACAAATAGCTCAAATCTTAACTTAGATTGATAATTTTGTTGTTTCTTGTTCGCCATGAATATTTAAAAGGGGCGTTCTAAAGACATTCTTTCTTCGTCACAAATGTTGCATTCGCTTGTAGTCAGATTTTTCAGAGAAACGCTGTTTTTAATTTTAAACTCAGTTTGAAAGGAATTTTCATTAATTTATCATTTTGTTTGCAAAAACGAACAGAGTTGAATGATACAAGATATATATCTTCTATCATTTTATGCAAATTTGTAAGATGATGTCAGTGGACCTTTAACTTTCAAGTCCAGAACCGGTCCTGGTTTCTTGGTATGGTTCCACATGAGCTGACCTGGCTCTCCATGTGCTCCTGCAGGTCCTGGAGCGCCTCTTTCAGAAAGGCTTCAGCATCAAGGCGTCCTGCGGCGGCGGCGTGGACTCAACCCAGTTCAGCGAGTACGTTCTGTGTCGCGAGCGGAGTCTCCGCCGATCCAGAGGCAGCAGCCCGATCCGGGTCAAACAGGAACCTCTGGACTGAAGGCTGGGACTCACCGGAGCCGTTCAGAGACATGCGGGTCTCCTGTCGGGCCTGAACGGCTGCACTCGGTTCTGCACGAGGAAACTGGACTTGACCCGTTTGTTTTTTGTTTGTTCACAAGATAAACAGATAAAAATCCAAACAAAGATTCTTTATTTTGTAGCAAAAAGGTACAAACACGTGTAAAACTGCATCAGGCTGAAAACAGGAAGTAGGAAACATAAATAAATTCAGAACCGTCAGAACCATCCGGCTGACGGGTCAAGCTAAAGAGGGCGGAGCTAAATCCAAACTAAAAGATGTTTAAAGCGTTAAAAATGCTCGGACTGAGGTCCAACTGCGTCTACAGGTTCTACAGCTTCGTTCTTCCTCAGACCCTCGGTCTATGAGGAGTCACTTCCTGTGAGTCACATGACCACCTGCTGAGGCATGATGGGAAAAGATCCAGATTTAATCGGCTGATCTGCAATAGTTTCAAATATTAAGAATACTTCAGTGTTGGGTTTGAATAAAGAGAAAGTTTTGGTTCTGGATCAACCCGGACCTTCCTGTTTTCGTTTGATCAGTTTTCTCAGAATCGATCGGCAGCTTGATCGATCGTTTGGCGTTGATTGATTGTCGGACTCTCAGCAGGAAGTGAAATCTGTAACGTGTCGATCACATGATTAAACGTTAAAACGATCGCAACCTCACTCGGTTTGCGACTCAACCCGGTTCTAACCCGGCGGTTAGAATCCCATAAAACCCTCCAGGGAGGGGAGGGTCCATCAGAAGGCACCTGTTCAGGTACAGCAGAAATCCGGAGGGGAGGGGCACTGACAACCAATCGGAGCGACTCGCAGTCAAACAGCCAATCAGAGAGACTCGTGGCCCAACAACCAATCAGAGTGACCCACGATCCAACAACCAATCAGAGCGACTCGCGGTCCAACAACCAATCAGAGCGACTCGCGGTCTGGCAGCCAATCAGAGAGACTCGTGGCCCAACAACCAATCAGAGTGACCCACGGTCCAACAGCCAATCAGAGAGACTCGTGGCCCAACAACCAATCAGAGTGACCCACGGTCCAACAACCAATCGGAGCGACTCGCAGTCAAACAGCCAATCAGAGAGACTCGTGGCCCAACAACCAATCAGAGTGACCCACGGTCCAACAACCAATCAGAGCGACTCGCGGTCTGGCAGCCAATCAGAGAGACTCGTGGCCCAACAACCAATCACAGTGACCCACGGTCCAACAGCCAATCAGAGAGACTCGTGGCCCAACAACCAATCAGAGTGACCCACGGTCCAACAACCAATCAGAGCGACTCGCGGTCCGGCAGCCAATCAGAGCAACTCGCGGTCCAGCAGCCAATCAGAGCGACTCGCGGTCCAACAACCAATCAGAGCGACTCGCGGTCCAACCACCAATCAGCGTGACTCGCGGTCCGGCAGCCAATCAGAGCGACTTGCGGTCCAACCACCAATCAGCGTGACTCGCGGTCCGGCAGCCAATCAGAGCGACTCGCGGTCTGGCAGCCAATCAAAGCGACCCACGGTCCAACCACCAATCAGCGTGACTCGCGGTCCGGCAACCAATCAGAGCGACTCGTGGTCCGGCAGCCAATCAGAGCGACTCGTTGTCCAACAACCAATCAGAGCGACTCGCGGTCCGGCAGCCAATCAGAGCGACTCGTCCAACAACCACTCAGAGCGACTCGCGGTCCGGCAGCCAATCAGAGCGACTCGCTGTCCGGCAGCCAATCAGAGCGACTCACGGTCCGGCAGCCAATTGGAATGACTCATCTTCTGACACACAACAACGGACCACTCCACCTGTGGTGTTCGGGTCCAGTTGTGGTCCATTTCCCAATAAAAATGTTGTTGAGTGGAACCACTGTGAGCTGTGAAGTTTTGAGGATGATTGAAGGTCCGTTTGGAAACGATTGATTATTTAATAAAACCAACACAAAAAAAATCAGTCTTCTTATGGAGCACTAACGTGGATCAGAACCAACAGGACCGTCCCTGAGAGTTTCTTTGTAGAAAACTTCCTGTCTGAGAATCTGTGGAGGTAAAAAGGAGCAGAGTCTAGGTTCTGTTCAGTAAAATGTTCTGGTTCAGGCTAACAGAACTTTCTGTTCTGGTGTAACTCCCAGCAGCAAGGGGGTGGGGGAGTTGTGGCGAACTACAAAGTTCACCTGCGGTTTAAAACCAGACCTGCACACTGCAGGCTTTGTGTAAGAGCTGTGACTCCTGAAGGTCCAGCTGCGGGTCCTGGTGAGACGCTGCAGGTTTGGGAGGACCAGCATGCCCCCCCCCCACCCACACACCATGGCTGGAGGACTCGGGGGCGGGGCTCCTCACTTCAGCAGGGCCTTGTAGAGCGTCAGAGACCGGGTCGTGCTGCGGTCCTGCTCCAAACAGAAGATGAAGTCCCTGAGGTTAACTCGTATGATCCGCTGCCGGAGCTGCTGCTGGCGGGAGGTGGGGCTCGCAGAGGAACCCACACCTGACCCCGAGGCCACCTGAGGGAGAGAGGGTGTGTGTTAGAGACCGAAGAACCAGAACCACTAAATTCTTCAAGCCAGTCGGACCGAAACAGAAGAATCAAGATCTGAATTCAACAACTTTTAAATCAACCAACCGGGTTAGATTCCAGGTGGTTTGATTTGAAGTGAGGTTCTAACATGGAAACTTCAGAACGCTTAGATTTAAGAACCTGAGAAATCAGGACGCTGATCTGTTGGAACCTTGTAGCGTCAGAACCGTGACACTGGTTACAGTAGCTCTGGATCATTTTGTCATTTTATTTGTACTTTTTGTAAAGATGATGCAGCGCTGCATGAGATTTCCGAAGGAAACGTATTATCTGTCATGATGAGTTTCCATGGCAACGGGAAACCTGATGGCATGTTTAGGATAAAAGATCTGAATGCCACCCCCCCCCCCACACACACACACACACACACACTGGGGTGAGGCGTTTGCCTCAGGCAGAGGGGGTGGTGTATCACGAGGCCCATTCCCCTCAGAGCCTGAAGCTGATGTCTGCTGAGCTGAAACCTACAACTGCCTCCAACTACCCCCCCAGGCCAACTCTGACCCCCTTCTCTCAGTTCTGTTCACTCTGAAGGGGGAGAGGGGGGCCGAGAAGGTCACGAGTGGTTATCTTCGTTCTGAATGCAGGCTCCGCCCACAGCAGCAATGGATCAAGTCACACATCTCTGGGTCTGATAAACTGTATTAATCTAGACCTGTGACTGGTCTGAATGACTACCGGCCAGTGGCCCTCACCCCGATAGTCGTTAAATATTTTTGAAAAACTGGTCATGACTCACATCAAAACAACCATCATCATCAACGAGGACCCTCACCAGTACACATGCTGTGAGAACCGATCAACAGAGGACGCCATCTCCTCTGTGGTCCACACTGCTCTCACCCACCTGGAACAGAAGGGCTCTTACGTCCGTCTGCTCTTTGTGGACTTCACATCTGCTTTCAACACCATGATCCCCCAAACCCTGATGGACAAACTATCCACACTAGGACTAAGCCCCTCCATTTGTAACTGGGTACTAGACTTCTTAACAAACAGACCACAGTCAGTGAGGATCCACAACTTCTCCACCATTACCCTCAGCACTGGCTCTCCTCAAGGATGTGTGCTGAGCCCTCTCTTGTTCACTCTGCTCACGTATGATTGTGCAGCCACCCATCCAGGCTGTCATATTGTAAAGTTTGCAGATGATACAGCGGTGGTGGGATGCATCACAAACAATGATGAGTCCAGCTACAGGCAGGAGGTGGAACACCTGGAGAGCTGGTGCAAAGAGAATAACCTTCACATGAATGTGAAGAAGACAAAGGAGATGATTGTGGACTTCAGAAGGAACAAACACACCCACACCCCACTGAACATAAGTGGATCTGCAGTGGAAGTGGTCTCCAGCTACAAATACTTGGGTGTACACATGAATGATAACCTCAGCTGGAGCAACAACACCACCAGCCTGATCAAGAAAGGTCATCAGAGACTCTACTTCCTCAGACGGCTGAGACGAGCTGGTCTGAGCAGCTCAGTCCTCACCTCCTTCTACAGGTGTGCAGTGGAGAGCATCCTGTGCTCCAGCATCAACGTGTGGCATGGAGGCTGCACAGCTGCAGAAAGAAAAGCTCTGCAGAGAGTGGTGAAGGCTGCACAGAAGATGTTGGAGTCAGTCTCCCCACCATCACAGACATCTACACCTCCAGATGCAGGAAGAGAGCCACCTGCATCATGAAGGACCCCACTCACCCAGCACACACACTCTTTGCCCCACTCCCCTCAGGACGGAGGTTGAGGAGCATTAAGTGTAGAACCACTAGACAGAGGAACAGCTTCTACCCTGAGGCTGTTAGACTCATGAATATCTACCAGGATAATCACTGTGAAATATCACATCATGTTGCTGTGTTCATGCGTGCTCATCTGCTCATACAGACTCATGTTCGTGCTGCTGTTTGGTGTATAGTTTTATGCTATTAGTGCTTAGCATATTTTTAGTTGATGTTTTTCTTAGTTCATATCTTAGATTATTACTGTTTTTCTTTTGCATTTTATTGTTGGCTGTAACTGGGACCCTGTGTACATAATTTTGTTCCATCACATGTACCACATGTGGTGCGAATGACAATAAAGAATCTCTAACCTCTGACCAGAACGAGACCAGCTTCCCAACTCTCCTGTAGGCTGGTTCTGGTACAAGTTTAAGTCCCGCCCCTTCCATGTACCGGTAAACACTGCTCTTGGTGTAAAAACATGTTTAGATGTACTGTAATCTCAAGCTTTAAAGAAAGGTCATGTGACCATATGATTGTATATGGAAGGAGTGGGCGGGGCTTGAAGCGCCACAACCCAACAGCGCAGACTTTGGTTCTAAACATTTAATATGGCACATCCTGTAAACCGGGTCCAGCTGGTCTGAGCTACAGGGTGACATCATACCTCGCCGCCGCCGCCGCCACCTCCCGAATCCAGCTTGCGTTTCTTGCGTGGCCCGATGGCGGCGAGAGCTGTGAGGTTGGCCTCTCGCTGTCTGATCTCAGCCTGTTCCTGCTGCTGCCTCTGTGGGAGGAGACAAAAAAAAGAGACGCTGGTGAGGACACGAAGTTACCTGCAGGACACTGCCGTGGTCAGAAACACTCAAAACTGCAGCAGCGTTCAGCTTCCTGTTTCTGCTGGAGGGAGCAGACGAGCTGGTCCTCAGCTCGGTGCATACATGTGGAAACGTTACTGAGCATGCTCATAGTCGTGTTGGGGATGGAGCTCAAGTCTGCCACTACACTTCTAATCGTGAATCTGGGAGGTCTGCTGGTAGCGTTAGTCCCCAAACACTGGAAACAACTTTTTACCATACCATCCCATACCAGTTTATTTATAAAGCACTTAAAAATACAGCATCAGCCGTCCAAAGTGCTGTACAAAAACAAAACAAAAAAGCACAAAACAATAAAACAATCAACCTCAATCATATAAATAATCAGAACATCACAAGTAAAATAATACAACATTAAAACAGAGATGTGAACTCACTCTGGGTTAAAAGCCAATGAAAACATATGTGTTTTTAAACGAGTTTTAAAAACAGATATTGATGGGGCCTGCCTGACCTTCAGTGGCAGCTCGTTCCACAATTTAGGAGCCAGAGCTGAAAATGCTCTGTCTCCTCTGGTCTTATAAAAGGTTTTTGGGACTGCTAAAAGCATCTGGTCAGCGGATCTAAGAGCACGTGATGGCACATAAAGGTGAAGCAGTTCAGACAGATAAGAGGGACTAAAACCGTTCAAAGACTTAAAAACAAACAATAAAACTTTAAAATGGATTTTAAACTGGACAGGAAGCCAATGGAGGGACATTAAAACTGGAGTGATGTGCTCACGTCTGCCTGTACCAGTCAAAAATCGTGCATGATCATCTCTTTGAAGAAACACCCAAAGTTCACGTGTGGTCGTTTGCTCCTGACGCCGCTGCATGATGATGTGTGTGTGTGTGCTTCACATAATTAACATAACAAAGATTAAAGTGTGTGTGACATGATTTTGGAACTATGCATAAAGTGGCAGAGTAGCTACTCAGCTTTGATTTTTTGTACACAGATGCTTCAAATAATATATAAAAGTATTTTTTATAAAATAGTTCTCTTCAGAGCGTCAGTTTTCGGGTGGAGAAAGGAGGGGTCAAACGCAGACGCATTTTATGACGCAATCGTCAGAACGCACCTTGTAAATAACTATGGCAGAGAATATAGAAACTGAGGAATTAAGCAATTTAAAGGGGACCACAGATGCAAAATTCACTTTTTAATGTTTTTTAACTCTACTTTGGGTATTTACTTCTTAAAAAAACAGTCCTAGGGCCAAAGAAATGCACCCAGTGGTATATTTACTCTAAGTAGATTTATTTTTCAGGGATATAAATGTCTCGTTTTCAAATCCTGCGGTTTGTGACGTCACAAGCCGCAGCCACAACCCACCCCAAACCTGAGTCCAGCCCCTCACCTAGCAACCCCTGGTTAGGCTCAACCCACTTCAGTATAAAAGACGTGACGGTTGTTTTTCCTGATTTCATCTCATCTTTTGTTTAAATGTTCTTAATTTCATGTGTACAGCACTTTGTTGCAGCTGTGGTTGTTTTAAATGGCTTTATAAATAAAGTATAATTGTTATTTTTACGTTTTATTTCAATTTTTAGCGTATTAGCGATCGCTCCCAACGCGCAGCCGGCAGAAATAAAACGAGCAGACCGCCGGCGAAGAGACCATCTGCGGGCGGGAGCTGCTGGGAACTGCTGGCTTTTGAGGACCAAGGTGAGGTCAGAGGTTGCCTCATACAGATAAATTAACTGGAAACACTCAGTGAACTTTGTGTATGTGTCTGGACTGGAGCAGCGATCGCTCCCGAAGCGCCGCATGCAACGAGCGGAGCTAAGCGGGCGGAGGAGGAAGAGCTATCATTAGCCTCGGATTCGGGTGGGCTAATGCTAAAAGGAGCAGCTAATGGCGGCGCACGCAGACGGCTTTCGGTAAGTTATCTTAAGCTAGCACTAACAGTAAGTCAAATGAGTAATAAAAAAAGAGCTAATTTTAAAACAACAGATTAGAGATACTGGCTGTTACAGAGGGCGGAGTTAATGTAAACAGATTTTTGAAGGGCGTGGCCTTCAGAGCTCATTATCATAAACAGCCTGTTCAGAACGGAAATGAGAAAAGGCAGAACTAAAAAAGGGATATTTACAGTATCTAAGAATTATTTTGTGCATTAAATTGAATGAACATGGTCTGGATAGTCCACAGACATACCATAAAAATTTATAAAACCAATACAGTATGTGGGCTCCTTTAAGTGAAGATTTGAGCGATTTGTCTTCAGTTTGGGAAGCCGAAGTTAGTTCGAGTGTTGAACAAGAAACAGCTGGTTCTAATTTAGGTCTGCACCCGTATTTATTTGACTATACCGTTCAGTGAACGAGGTGGTGTGAGGGGAAATCCGACATTTCAGATGAGCAAAGTTCCGAGGGTGAAGTGCTGGAACCCGATTGTAGTCGTCTACAGAGCTGGCGATGTTAGAACACCCAAATGCGACACAACGTACCGGCATTTTTCAAGTTATACAAAAGAAAATAGCCGATCTTGAAGACAATTACACTGCGTGCTAATAGCAGCGGCAGACAACCGTGCTGGTCCCTACGTCACGACGTCGCGCGCATAAGTACCCGGATGTCCCTTGACGAAACACGGCGCCAATTTCAAAATCACTTTTAAATCAAATTTTCATAGATTTATCATTTTGCTTGTAAAAACGAACATAGTTGAATGATACAACATAACGTATATGTTGTGCCACTTTATGCATAGTTCCAAAATCATGTCACACACACTTTAAAACTGTCGTACCTCTTTTGCTTTCTGCTTGAGCCGAATCTGTTCTGGATCTTCCTGCCGGGCCCGGCTCTGGAAGAGAAACAGAGTTCAGGTTTTCATCCGCTCACAGCCCTGAGACGCTGACTTTAACTTTCTGATTGGTGTTAGACTGATCTGAAGGACCGGGACCGAGTCCTGCAGGTCTGCTGGTCCGGAACCACGGCGACAGAAGTGTACAGGTGTTCAGTACCTTGGCGGCCTTTAGCAGAATCTCTCGCTCCTGCTCGTCTTTCCTCTGCTTCTCGATACGCTCGAGCTGCTCGAAGAATCTCAGCTGGGAGCGAACATCCGTCGTCTGCTCGTAGTGCTCTTCGTCCTGCCGAGGAAGATGAGGAAACGGTTACTGACTTCACCTGGGCGAAACGTTTTCTGTGACAGCATGGCCTGAGAGTACTCTTGCCTTTCCGCCGTCCGAGCGGTGCTGAGCGATGATGGAAACCTTCTCCAGCAGCGAGCGCAGCCTGGACTCTGTGGCGTGCGAGACCAGGTTCACCACGTCCAGCGGGACCTCCGTCACTCCCAGCTTCTTAGCTGAGGACGAGAAACGGGTCCGAATGAGGACAAACACTCAATGTGCTGTGACCAGGGTTCTGATTCGACGATGTGTGACCCCTTAATCCCGATTCACGGCACCATCCAAACACAAACTCCAGAAGGTTCTGAGGGACAGACTGACCCGTGTCCAGGATGCGTCGGTGCAGGAGGACCGTGGGCAGGAAGGATTCGTCTTTGCAGGATCGGATCTTAGTGCCGACGAGCTCGGAGCTGGTTGCTAGGATACGAGCGTTTTCCTCACTGAGGTTGACGCCGGCCATCGACGCCACGTCGTTGATGTCATCGTCGTCTCTGTGGGAGGCGAGGAAGACACGTCAGTCTGTTCACCTGAACTAAAAACCTCAGATAAATGGTAAAGACGTCATTTCAACATCTGAAACCAGAGCTCCTGAGACCCAGCAGAACTCAGGGGGTGTCTAAAGAACCCTCTCAGACTGCAGGCCGACAGACGCGCGACCAAGAGTCCAGGAAACCTCAACAAGATGTCAGAAGCACTTGGTCTGACCTGAAATCAGACCTTTGGACCAGTTCTTCTCTGCTGCCCTCTGCTGGCTGAAGTTTGAAACATGATCTGAAGAGCAACTAAAAATCCTTCCTCGGACCAGTTTTTTATTTATTTTTTATAAATGTCTAATAGGCTATATGCCAAGGGTAGTTGTGACGTACTTCCGTTAAAATATCGGCCACATTCCGCACTTCCGGTTCCTATCCACTGCAGTTGTTGTTAACGTTAGCTCCTAGTAGCAAACCATGAAAAAGATTCAATAAGGAAAGTGTCTGTGAGCTACTGGCACTACAACTGAGTTCCGTTGTGTCCGCCCACCGGTGAGTACGGCTGTTCCGTTCCCCCGCCGAGGGGGGGTTAGGGCGACAATTCATCGCGGCTATCCGTAGGGGGAACGTCGCTATAGATTTATATGGATTTATATGTGTATAGAGTTATTATTGGTGTGTATGTAGATGTTTTATTAATTGTATTTACTCATTTATGTTCGTGTCATTCCCGCTAACCGGAAGTGTGCGGTCTAGCTCATGAATGCGGAAGTGCTAGAACGGAAGTCCGTGGCATATAGCCTATTGCTAAAGGAATCCATGTAATTGGACGTGGACCTCACCTGAAAGTCCCACCCCCTGGGTCACTCAGTTTCTTCTGATTGGACTGAGCGGCCAGGTGGAGAGGAGTTTTTCCGGCTATGACGGCTGTTCCTCTGATGA
>JBBPBX010001288.1:12770-26579 GCA_038048925.1 Garcialebias charrua
GGCTGATGTGTTGGCGATGGGTGGGGTCAGGCGGATGGTGCTGCCTGCGGCGTTACCGGGCAGCTGCGGCCGGATGGCGGTGGGAGGCAGAGTTGAGGTGCTCGGCGGCGCGGTCATCAGAGACTGCTGGCTGTTGAGGAGCGTCTGACGCAGAGCTGGGAGGCTTTTCTGAAGAAATAAACCACTTTTTATTAACAGCAAGAGGAAGCAGAGACTGGAGCTACAAAACCAGCAGATCGGAGTTGGACTGTTAAACATTTTGGTACTAAGTTGGAATTTTGTGCTGTAAACTGGTTCTATAGTACAAACATGTGTAAAGTGGCTTAAACAGCACAGACTAACTTGAAATAAACTGGTGTAAACTGGATCAATGTGGTGTAAGCTGGTGTAAATGTGTAAATAACAGAACATACTGGTGTAGAGTTGTGTGAACGCATGTGAACTAACGTAAACCAGTGTAAACTGGTGAAAAAGTAGCACCTTTAGGAAGGGGATGAGGTAGGGCTGTGGGGAGGACTTCAGCTCAGCCTGCAGCCGAGATGTGAACTCCTCAGGCTCAATCTTTGCATCCTGAACACAAAAACTCAAATCTGAACCACAAGAAAACGTGACTTCATAAAGGGCGACGGACAGTACATGTGAAAACTGGATTCGATATGAACACGGTAAGTTGGATCTCTTACGAGCAGGTCCTGGACCAGGGCCTTCACATTCTTGGACGTCTCTGGAGTCGGGGAGTTGTGGGACGCCAACTTGATGAGCGTGGCCAGAAAGTTCTTGCATTTCTTCACGTTCTCCTGCATTTCCTGCCGGACACAAACACGCATGTAAAAAAAAAAATATAAAAAAAACGCAGAGGCATTCAGAACCTCTCAGAACCTTTCAGAACCAACGAGAGCCGACCTGTGACACCATCGTGACTCTGGTGATGGGCGTAGCTGCGGGAGGGGGTGTGGCGGTGCAGCTGACGGGGGTGGTCGGGACGCCGGCAGGTTTGGCGGTTCCTCCTGCCGTTATCACGGAGGAGGTTTTCTGAGGCGTGGCCATCCTAACGGACACGGCCCCAGTAGCGGCCGGTACCGTCAGCGCCTTCAGAGAAACAAACATCATCATCATCACACATCCTGCAGCACCATCATGCACTCCATCAGTTGCTCGACTTCTGCACGAACCAGGAGGTGCTTCTGAAGACTACAGAACTTCAGAACATTTGGATATTTAAACTTGACATAAAATTTGATCAGAACCAACGTTGTGCAAAAACGGTCTTCTAAACTCAGCGGTTCTGACAGAGAACTCCATTCATACACTTGAAAAAGTCTTCAGAACCTTTCGGACCTCGACCTTTGTCAAGTTTTTGTGCACTGTCCATCACTGCGTTGGCTCCACGCCCTCCTTTCCCCCCATCAAGGCTTCTAGAAAGGACTTATGAGAATAAAAATAAATAAAATAAATAAAGAAGTAGGTCAAAGGTCAGAGGGTTAGGGTTGGAGCAAAGGATAATGGGTTATGTTTAGTGTCAGGGGTCTGGGTTAGGCTTAGCAAGTTGGTTTAGGGTCAGAACCTTTTCAGTTGTTAGGAGGGTTTAGAGAACCTGAGACGACCAGTTGTTGGAGGTTTTGGAGGGAATGTTGTCTCATCCTGGTCTGATGGAGGACTCCATAGCTGTTCAACATTCCTCAATCTTCTCTGCTGGATGGGAGCAGATGTCCTAAAACCTGAAGATACTTTTCTGCTTTGGTGGAGTCTTTCTAGACGTGTAAGCTGCTCATGCCAGAGGCACTAATGCACCTCCACACCATCAGAGAGGCAGACTTAAGAACTGTGAGCTGATAACAGGCTGGATGTTTCCTCTCCTCTTTAGCATGGAGGAGAGGCATCTGTGGTTTCCACATAGCATTTCAGATTTTGATCCGTTTGACCACAGAACAGTTCTGGACTTTGCCTCAGTCCATTTGAAATGAGATCTGATTATGAACTGGAGATGACGCAGATTATAGTCTTCCATTCAGGAACTTTATTATTCAGTTTGCCTATAGGAGGAACAAGTCTGCAGAAGATGCTGTTGCTATTATGCTACACACTCTGCTAGAGCATCTAGAGCGTAGAAACAATGCTAGGCTGCTTTTTGTTGATTTTAGTTTGGCCTTTAATACAATCTTGCCCAACATACTTCAAAGTAAAATGCACAATCTTGGTCTTAACACATTATGCAACTGGACCTCAGATTTCTTAACTACCGTAACCGATCTCAGTGTGTCAGAATCGGCAGGCACATTTTATCCACTTTATTAACAGTGGGGCACCCCAAGGATGTGTACTCAGTCCACTCATCTTTACACTTTTCACACATGACTGCTCTCCCTGCTTTTCATCAAATTATATTATTAAATTTGATGATGACACAACAGTGCTTGGGCTCGTTACTGATAATGATGAGAACGCATATAGGAGGGAGGTTGAACAACTAGTGGCATAGTGAATAACAATAACCTGGTCCTTAACATGAAAAAGACAAAGGTTATAATTGTGAACTTTCTGAAAACTGGACAGCTCAGCCACTCTCTATATTGGCAATGATGAGGTGGAGAGGGTCTCAAGCTTCATGTTCCTGTGTCTGACTGGGACAGTTTTGCCCCATGACAATCTGTCATGGGGCAAAACACTATGTCAGCCATAAGGAAGGCCCAACAACACATTTTTATATGAGGAGATTAAAAGCACCAAAACTTCTCTGGAGGCTTATGGTAAACTTTTTTCACTGCAAAGTAGGAAGACAGAGAACTGTATTGAACGCCTTTTTTTTATTTTATCATGTCCTGGATGACTGAGAATCTTCACCAGCATAAAGTAGGAAGTGTGCTTACGTATGGATTGCTCGTGGTTTTCTAGCTGCACTAAGGCACAACAATAGGCTCTTCAAAGGGTGGTTAAATACAAAGAAAAATTAGTGGGACTTGCCTCCCAAAGCTCACCACTATTTTCCTTTCCTTCTGCCTGCACCAAGCTCATAACATCATTCAAGACTGGTCACACCCAGCACACTATCTGATCCATCTACTGCCCTATGGACGAAGGTATAGATCTATCCATGCCAGAGCCACCAGACTGGCCCACAGTCTCTATCCCCGTACAGTCAGGTTGTGGAACGAGCAACCCACTACCTATGCTCCCCCTCCATTACCCAGTCCTATATGATCCTTATGGCCATACAATTTGTTGCTGCAGCACCCACTAAACTTTTCAGTATAACTGTGAAATGGATATTGCATTGCTGCAGCACATCACGCTCGTATTATTGGGTACACAGTTTGTTGTGGGGGATTATTGCTGGTAAATTTATGTAAATGCTGTGAATGCTCCAACGTTATCTCATTGTTTGATAACCATGACAAAAGGATTGATTGACTAAAATTCATTCGGGAACTTTATTCTGAAAGTCATTCAGGATTGAACTTTATTCTGAAACTGTTGCACTAGTTTTAGACATACTGGAGAACTTCTGCCCATCTTTACTTCTAAAAGTTTTATTTCCAGTTCACTGACTGACCTGCTGATAATTAAACTTATTGGTTACTAAATTCTTCTCCAGCTGGTTCTGATCCCAGCCTGTTATGATGGTGCGTGGTTCTGTTATAACTCCAAACTTCTCACAGTTTGTTCATGGAATTGAAAAAGTCTCCTGGATAGGAGTCGAACGTTTTCTGCAACAAATAAAGTCCAGTTGATCTTGTATTGAACGCCTTTTTGATTTTACAGCCTGTTGTTGCTCCTGGAACAACTTTAAAAAAACGTGTTGCTGGCATAAAATTCTAAATTAACTCATTTCTACACTTTCATTTTGTTCAGCTCCACTAAATGGGGCCGAGATGGTGTAGAGGCAGGGCAGCCGGCTCAGGACCAGAAGGTCTCGGGTTTGATCCCCGGTCACGGCATACCTCGTTGTGTCCCTGGGCAAGACACTCAACCCCGAGTTGCTCCCGGTAGGACAGGCAGCGCCTTGCATGGCAGTCTACCGCTACCGGTGTATGAATGTGTGTATGAATGGGTGGGTGGTTGGTACTGTGAAGCGCTTTGGGGCCCCTCAAAGGGGGCTGGAAAGCGCTATACAGTATAAGTAAGTCAAAGTCAAAGTCAACTTTATTGTCAGATCTGCAATATGTACAGTGCAGGACATACACAGGACCGAAATTGCGTTTCTCTCAGAAAGGTCAGTAAGCTCCATTTACCATTTTAAATCTTTAATGCATCAATTTCTAAAAAAATTGACTTAAGCTGTGGAAAACCTCCCACAGGTGGACCAAAGGTTTCAGGTGTAAACCTCACCTGTACAGAGGTGGTGGCGGGAGACTGAACAATCCTGGTGGGAGGAGGAGAGGCCAGGCGGACGGTTGGAGGGGCTGAAGGCACCTGCAGACAAACAATAACATTTCAGATTATTTATTAATCGAATTTCAACTCAGATCAATCAAAAGAACAGATTACATTACAGGAAATACTTTGATTTACTTGAATCAAACCCATAAAGTGGACCTGGCTCCTCAAAACAACCTGCAGACGGTCAGAACCAAACTCACCGTGGTGGCGGTGCTGACTCGGATGTTAGGCGTGCTTATTGGCGCTGCTGGTCTCTGGGTGACCATCGGTTGGCTCTGCTGGATCTTGGCCTGAGCCAGAGCCTGCTGAGAGACCAGGATCAGCTGATTTGTCTCTGTCCGAACCAGAACCATACCTGCAGGAGAGGAAGAGTCATCACTGGTGAAGTTCTGCAACAGCTGGACACCACTCTGCAGGTTCAGCTCAGCCCTCCTGGTTGAATCTAAAATATTTGGATTAGCTGCTAATATCCACCCAGGCCTGCATTTCACACAAAATACAACAAAACCTTTGGGACCGGTCCGATTTAGGGCTGCTTTTGAGATAAACAGCAGAAATACGTGATAATAATTTGGACAAAAAAAATCAGTCTTCATGTCAGTCCGAGCTTCTAAGGAGCAAAGATCTCCAGTTTGACACAAAAGGGGTGAGAAAATATGATTTACTATAGGAACGCTTGTCACGTTCTACAGCCCAGTTACATTCATAACAATGATTCCAACCCGGCCCAGAGGCAGTGCCGACTTCTCTGGGGTCCATCTGGGATGGGCCGTCACACAGTGCAAACCTGGGTCAGGATTCCACATCTTTGTTGCAAGAAATTAACCAAAGAGGGAAAAGAAGCATCCAGACTTTAGTCAACAACAAGTCCAAAAACTTGGTTCTGTGATGGTCTGGATTTAGGTCAGGGTTCTTGGCAAAGCAAAGTAGCTTGAGCTCCATGTTCTGAACCTCATGAATGAAGAAGAATCCTTCTGAAATAACTTTTTATAGTTCCAGGAGACATACCGCAAGTGATTTTAACTCGATCACGACAATTAGATACTTCAGTGTTAAGCATGGTGGTGGCAGCATCATGCTCTGGGTCTGCCTGGCTGTACAATTCAGTTTATTTATATAGAGCCGTATCACAACAAAGTAGTCTCAGGGCACTTTACAGGAACATTCACATACATAGAAAAGCCAATTAGTAAGTTTCTCTATCTAAGGAAGCCAGCAGACTTGTTGAATCTTCACTTCGTCGCAGTCTCCCATCCTGAGCAAGCACAATGGCAACAGTGGAAAGGAAAAACTCCCAAGGAAACAGCGAGTCCAGGAGCCTGGTTCTGTGATGGTCAGGGCTTGGATCAGGGTTTTAATGGGAGAATTAATGCAGAAATGTCCTTCATACATTTTATAGCAACATCTGTTGCCTTCAAGGACCTCATATTTTCCAGGGACATCGGAGCGTTTGGCACAACAACAAAAAAACATGCTGCTCTCGGTCCAACACCTCTAGGAAGATGTGACAAGTTCTGGACCGGCCCGCCTGTCGTCCTGATCTGTCCTCTCTAGAGAAACCAAAAATGTGACAAGGATGACCCCCAACTGATGGACCCCCAAAGACCAAACACTAGCGAACTCTTCATCACTTGGTGTTTTCATCCTCAGAACATCTGATCAGAGAAGGAACAGAACTTTACTGGAACTGGTTTTACTGGAATGTGCTGTCGCCTGAAACTCAGGAAACAAACTGACAGGAAATCAAAGAAATTAAATTATTCTGCCGCTTCTTTTTTATGGTTTTGAAGTTCAGCGTAAAACACAAGCGTCTAACTCTTTCTGTCTATTAATGAATGCTTTGATTAATAATTGATGATCAGCTGATGAATGTGGGTGCTCCGGGTCCTGAAGACCCATCATCTGGAACACACAGAGACCTGAACCTGCAGGAGGTCCTCAGGTGACCCCCTCCCACCCACCACAGGTGTGTCTGCTGACCTGGAGGTATGGTGAAGCCGGCGGGCAGCTGGATGGTGGCCGGTTGATGGGGCCGGACCGTAATCCCAGGCTGGGGGGCGGCCGCTCGGGTCGTCCCAGCCACCAGCCCAGGTCTCTGCTGCTGGATGGAGGTGGGACCCCCCAAAGGAGCACCAGGCGGTCTGACCAAGGCCATGGTGGGCTGGGCAACCCCATTGATGATGGGCTTGGCTCCACTGGTCCCAGTCTGGGTCTGAATGATGGGGGACTGGGATGCAGCCGGAGGTGGGGTGCTGGTCAAGATGACGGAGGTCCCGGTGGGGGTCTGGCCCGCCACCAGCAACTTGGTGTGCATGAGAGGGTTGCTGTGGTTCAGGACCTGAGAGGCTGGGGTGGACGGGGCACCTTTGAGCTCCAGCCCGTTCTGGGCCACCGGGCTGGGGTTGCCCTGCAGGGCCACGGCGGGGGAGCCGGGCTGGGAAGCCATGGACCCGACGATAGAGGAGCCCCCGGCGCTGATGACAGAGCTCACCCCACCGGGCGGAGGAACACCGGCTCCCGCGCTGCCGTTCAAGCCCTGTAACCCGGGAGAGGAGGACCGGATCGCCTCCGCGGAGTTGACAGCCGCGCTCAGACCCGGGGCCGCAGCCCGGTGGAAGCTAGCGACGGGCTGGGCACTAAAAGTTACGGGTCCCGGTGCGGGCGAGGCGGTTGGAGTAGGTGCTCCCGCCGTCTGCAGGCTAGTTCCGGTGGTTCTAACGGACCCCGCGACTCCCGGGGATGTCGAGGAGGGGAGAGCTTGTCCGGACAGCGGCTCGTTCACGCCGGGCTCCCGGGTCAACCCCGCTTTCGGATGCCCTTGTTGCGGCGGCTGCTCCGCGGACTCCACTTGATCTCGCACTTTCCCTGAGAAGTGTCCGGCGGCGGCCGCTGCTGGGTCCCCTTTCCCATCGGAATAAGAAGCCGCGGGAGTCTTTCTGTCGCCCAGCTGGGACTCCAAGGAGCCGACCAGGTCGCTGACCGCCTTCTGGTCCACCTCGTCGGAGAGCACGTCCTCCAACGGGTCGGAGGCTCCCGCCATCTTTACTGTTACACCGTCGCAAATAGCTTGTTAGAATGTGCGCATGCGCGGAGGATCCGGGGTCGATTTGGCGCATAGATCTATAAGAAAAAGAAAAGATGTAGAACCCGTTAAGAAAACGCTGTAGATATAGCTACTGTATATTTTTTGTATTACATAAAGACATTGCATTTCAATTAAATAGTTTCCTACACTTGGATACTCGAAGACTGTCGATGAAAAAAACATATATACTGTATATTAATTTTATATTTGACTAATATGTTTTATAAAGTATTAGTTTTATTTTTTTATTTTTTTCAGAGTACAGTACAGTAAAACCATTTGTGAATTTGGCCCAGTTTGCAGCTTCTTTTTTTTTTCAAATCTTTATGACTTTATACCCTGATGCATGCTTGCATGCTTTATGACTTTACATCAAATACAACAATGCAAGATACATTGAAAATATAAAAATAAAAAATACGCAAAAATGGAAATAAACAATAATAAAATAAAATATAGAAATATAGAAATAAATGAAAAACCTAAAGGGGCATATTGTATTTATAACATAAAGAACCAGGGCATACGTTACACATCTTTTAAAAAGATGACAACTTTGAAGCATTTTTTGACTTCACCAAACACAAAGATTTATAAAACAAATGTAACTCTTTCTTCCACTGTGTGAAGTTAGGGACGGTTTTAATGAAGCGACATTTGTGTATATAATGTTTGGCTAACAGCAGAAAATTGTTTATACCATAGTCAATATTATTATCATTAATAAAAACATCAAATTTGATCTCTTGGATGGTAAAATTAGTTAAATGTATCCCATGAACCCAGATAAACTGATGAAGATTTTGCCAAAAGGATTGTACAAAATCACATGTGAAAAACAGATGATCCAAATCCAACTTTAAAGTGCTGGATTAAATGTTTTTATATTTAAGTCACAATTTATTTATTTATGCACGTAATATTCATTAGATATTGGTGTAATATCAGCTGTAAATTACACGTTTTAAATTTGAAATTACATCTGCTCTATTGAATTAATTTGAAATATTTTTTGTCCAAATGTATCTTATTTGTAGATGCTAATTATTAGAAATCATCATGATTTTATTTCACATATTTATTTTTAGCTAATGGATGAATAAAAGAAAGGTATTTCTAATTTTACGAATGATTAAACGTGTGTTATTTACCATATGACACTTGAGAAATTAAAAATGCAGTTTTACAATAAACAGAAAAAAATCTGCAAATAGAAATAAAATTCAACAATCATGGTAAATTATGTGAGCATCATTTTGGTTTTGGATGTTACTGAATTAGAATAAACTGAAATAATGTTTAACCTTCTTGCTTCAGGAAATTTTATATGGGCTGAAACTTGAGCCACCCAAACTTTTTTTTTCACCCAAACTGAATTTGAATTTTCAAACCAAATAACAAGTTTCAAACTATTAAAATTTAAATTCAGTGCTGGTGGCTCAAGTTTCTCCTCATCCAAAAACGTTTACCAAGACTGGACGACTGAGAATCTTCACCAGCATTTTACCAAGACTTCTATTCTACAGATCTATACTTCGTGACGCAATGAAATCACGCGATAACTCAAAGTCTCGTTAGCCCCCGCGCCGCGCGCAGCAGAACATTGGATGGAGGAGGCGGCCATGTTATAGCTGCGGAACGTGAAAGGGAAACAAACAGAAACAAACCGGGACGGTCGCTGAAGATTTATTTCGGTTGACCGAACGGCTCGGAAGGACCGGCCGTTCTGTTTCTGTTCTGAACGCCGTGCCGTGGGAGAGACGCCATGAGCAGCGGGACGCCTTATCTCGGCAGCAAAATCAGTTTGATTTCTAAGGCCGAGATTCGCTATGAAGGAATCCTGTACACGATCGATACCGAAAACTCCACGGTGGCTCTGGCTAAAGGTAAGAGCTCGGAACGGCGGTCACGGTTCGGTATGCTCATGTTTACCGGTAATTTTTTTTAAATGAGTTTGCGCAGGGCGGGTGAGCTGCTTTTAGCAGGAACAAACAACCCGGAGCCGCTGAAGTTCGACTGCGATCCAGTTTTACCGTGATGTCACATCCAGACCTCCACATCGAGTTCAGATGAAAACTTAAAAAAATAGACTGATCAGATATGGACCGTGTAGACTTTAAAGCTGCTGTTTGAATAAACCAGAAAGCGTTAAATTATACTTAATCAGGAAGCTTATCTAATCATAAACTTGCTTTTAACTTAATAGCTCAGTTGTGACCACGTCATTTATTTTATATTTGTTTGAATTATTATTTTAGTGTAACTACATTTATTTATTTTTAATCTGGAACTGGATTAAACAGTAAAATGGCCCTTTACATTCCTGTTAGCTTCAGCTAGCATCCGCCGGCAGAGCATCAGGCTGCTAGCTTTGAGGCTAACAGCAGACAGCGGGTTATGCTGGGGTTCGGGTTTTCCCTGCTGGGAGCAGGTCGAGAGATAGCCGGTGTTATCGGTCAGTGATGACGCGTCCAGACTTTCACTGAGCTGTCTTGTCAACCTGGACGTGTGACGTCACCGCTCCGTTCTGACCTGCTTATTGACCTCAGAGGATACTCAGGTCAGGTGTGCTGGCAGCCAGGTGTGTGCTGTGAGACATCTATCCGGGGAGGTGACTCATTCATTCTCAGAAGCTCAGTCTGGTTTCACTTCTCTGTTTAGATCCTGAGAAATCTTGTGGTCCAGTTGCAAAACCGTCTGACCCACATCTGTTCACACCTGGTATCTCCATTCTGCCTGAGAGTTGATAGGAGGTGGACACATCTGAGATCATGTGTTCACTTCATACCTGACAGGTGTACTGCTGCTCAGCAGGTTTGCTGACTTGTCCACCTTTGGTAAACCTCTTAAAAGTCAAGAGTTTTCACCTGCAGGATCATCGTAACAGATGCTGAGCATCTTTGACCTGTAGGATCACCATGATGACAGATGCCGAGCACCTTTGACCTGCAGGATTACCATGGTGACAGATGCTGAGCACCTTTGACCTGTAGGATCACCATGGTGACAGATGCTGAGCACCTGACCTGCAGGATCACCATGATGACAGATGCCGAGCACCTTTGACCTGCACGATCACCATGGTGACAGATGCTGAGCACCTTTGACCTGTAGGATCACCATGGTGACAGATGCTGAGCACCTTTGACCTGCAGGATCACCATGATGACAGATGCCGAGCACCTTTGACCTGCAGGATCACCATGGTGACAGATGCCGAGCACCTTTGACCTGCAGGATCACCATGATGACAGATGCCGAGCACCTTTGACCTGTAGGATCACCATGATGACAGATGCCGAGCACCTTTGACCTGTAGGATCACCATGATGACAGATGCCGAGCACCTTTGACCTGCAGGATCACCATGATGACAGATGCCGAGCACCTTTGACCTGCAGGATCACCATGATGACAGATGCCGAGCACCTTTGACCTGCAGGATCACCATGATGACAGATGCCGAGCACCTTTGACCTGCAGGATCACCATGATGACAGATGCCGAGCACCTTTGACCTGCAGGATCACCATGGTGACAGATGCCGAGCACCTTTGACCTGCAGGATCACCATGATGACAGATGCTGAGCACCTTTGACCTGCACGATCACCATGGTGACAGATGCCGAGCACCTTTGACCTGCAGGTTCACCATGGTGACAGATGCTGAGCACCTTTGACCTGCAGGATCACCATGGTGACAGATGCCGAGCACCTTTGACCTGTAGGATCACCATGGTGACAGATGCCGAGCACCTTTGACCTGCAGGATCACCATGGTGACAGATGCCGAGCACCTTTGACCTGTAGGATCACCATGATGACAGATGCCGAGCACCTTTGACCTGTAGGATCACCATGATGACAGATGCCGAGCACCTTTGACCTGTAGGATCACCATGGTGACAGATGCCGAGCACCTTTGACCTGTAGGATCACCATGGTGACAGATGCCGAGCACCTTTGACCTGTAGGATCACCATGGTGACAGATGCCGAGCACCTTTGACCTGCAGGATCACCATGATGACAGATGCCGAGCACCTTTGACCTGTAGGATCACCATGGTGACAGATGCCGAGCACCTTTGACCTGTAGGATCACCATGGTGACAGATGCCGAGCACCTTTGACCTGCAGGATCACCATGATGACAGATGCCGAGCACCTTTGACCTGCAGGATCACCATGATGACAGATGCCGAGCACCTTTGACCTGCAGGATCACCATGATGACAGATGCCGAGCACCTTTGACCTGCAGGATCACCATGGTGACAGATGCCGAGCACCTTTGACCTGTAGGATCACCATGATGACAGATGCCGAGCACCTTTGACCTGCAGGATCACCATGATGACAGATGCCGAGCACCTTTGACCTGTAGGATCACCATGATGACAGATGCCGAGCACCTTTGACCTGCAGGATCACCATGATGACAGATGCCGAGCACCTTTGACCTGCAGGATCACCATGATGACAGATGCCGAGCACCTTTGACCTGCAGGATCACCATGGTGACAGATGCCGAGCACCTTTGACCTGTAGGATCACCATGGTGACAGATGCCGAGCACCTTTGACCTGCAGGATCACCATGATGACAGATGCCGAGCACCTTTGACCTGCAGGATCACCATGATGACAGATGCCGAGCACCTTTGACCTGTAGGATCACCATGATGACAGATGCCGAGCACCTTTGACCTGCAGGATCACCATGATGACAGATGCCGAGCACCTTTGACCTGCAGGATCACCATGATGACAGATGCCGAGCACCTTTGACCTGCAGGATCACCATGGTGACAGATGCCGAGCACCTTTGACCTGTAGGATCACCATGATGACAGATGCCGAGCACCTTTGACCTGCAGGATCACCATGGTGACAGATGCCGAGCACCTTTGACCTGCAGGATCACCATGATGACAGATGCCGAGCACCTTTGACCTGCAGGATCACCATGGTGACAGATGCCGAGCACCTTTGACCTGTAGGATCACCATGGTGACAGATGCCGAGCACCTTTGACCTGTAGGATCACCATGATGACAGATGCCGAGCACCTTTGACCTGCAGGATCACCATGATGACAGATGCCGAGCACCTTTGACCTGTAGGATCACCATGATGACAGATGCCGAGCACCTTTGACCTGTAGGATCACCATGGTGACAGATGCCGAGCACCTTTGACCTGTAGGATCACCATGATGACAGATGCCGAGCACCTTTGACCTGTAGGATCACCATGGTGACAGATGCCGAGCACCTTTGACCTGTAGGATCACCATGGTGACAGATGCCGAGCACCTTTGACCTGTAGGATCACCATGGTGACAGATGCCGAGCACCTTTGACCTGTAGGATCACCATGGTGACAGATGCCGAGCACCTTTGACCTGTAGGATCACCATGGTGACAGATGCCGAGCACCTTTGACCTGCAGGATCACCATGATGACAGATGCCGAGCACCTTTGACCTGTAGGATCACCATGATGACAGATGCCGAGCACCTTTGACCTGCAGGATCACCATGGTGACAGATGCCGAGCACCTTTGACCTGCAGGATCACCATGGTGACAGATGCCGAGCACCTTTGACCTGCAGGATCACCATGGTGACAGATGCCGAGCACCTTTGACCTGTAGGATCACCATGATTACAGTTGATGAACAAACGAGTTGTAAATGAAATTGTCTCTGATTTTGCTCCTGATGAGAAACGTGAGGCTTAAACATTCAAACATGGCCAGACCAAAGGACTGGATTGAAGGGTGCTAGAACTAAACTGAAGGAGATTCAATGATGTAGGAAGTTGGCGTCTGTAAAGTCCTGCTGCTAGCTTTAGTTCTTTTCCTGTGCTGTCTTTCACTTTGTCGTCTCTGAAGTCCATCGCAGCCATTCAATAACATTGTTTGTGAGATCAGGATGATTCTTCCAGGTGGGAAGGGTTCTGTTGGACCTGAGTCATGAAACCAACATGCGTTCCAGTGCTCTTATCAATGGTCTGGATCGGTAGATGCTGGTTTGATGTTGGCTTCAAACAATCACGAACCATTTTGGAACCGACAACAACAAAAAAACACTGTGAAATTCAGTTTGACACAGTGAATGACTGCTGAAATTTGTTGAAAATTGAAAAAATTAATAAAGTTTAGAAGAAGAAGTTAAAATGAGCTAAACTGTAGCTAATGTTAAAATCAGCAAAACAGTGGCTAAAAGGAGGAAAACTGTAGTTAAACGAAGCAACTTTTGAGCTAAAAATGGCAGAGTGGTAGCCAAAAGCTAAAATCGACAACCTTATCCAAAAGTACCAAAATAGTAGCTAACGTTTATAATC
>JBBPBX010001288.1:30807-55676 GCA_038048925.1 Garcialebias charrua
CCTGTCCTCTGGTTGTCTTCTTCCTGTCCTCTGGTTGTCTTCTTCCTGTCCTCTGGTTGTCTTCTTCCTGTCCTCTGGTTGTCTTCTTCCTGTCCTCTGGTTGTCTTCTTCCTATCTGGTATTGACATCTTAAATACGACACAAGGTGATGTTTTGTCTTTTTGACCTTTGTGTCCTTCTGGGCCAGTTCTGCTCGTTCAGCCTCAGAGTTTTTATGTTTAAAGAGAAACTGCCTGGTGCCTCCAGCAAACCCACCTGCTGCTGGGAGGGTGGGAGAGAGGTGTGGTAGAACCGGTTCCTGAATTCAAGTGGTTCCTTTAATTTCAGAGTCTCACAGGAACCAGCTTCCTGCAGTTTGAGCTCATAAAACAAAAACAATCAGCTGGAACACGACATGTCTGGTTCTGATTCTGGCTCAAAGCTCACTTTAGACCAGCAGAGTCCTCTGAATGTCCCTGCAGTGCTTTAAACACAATTTTGTCTGATTCTGTTGGTTCTTTCTTCTGGTTCTGTTGGATCTGGTTCTGTTGGATCTCGAACCTCAGCTTTTTCAGCTGAAAAAGTTCTCCAGAATGGCCCATGTGGTGTATTCATTGATTTGGTTGGTTCTCTTGTGACCCGTGTGGACCTCTAACCCATTCTCTGTTCTGGTCCTCCCTAGGCTCCAGCAGTGCCAACCAGGACCCTCAGAGAAAGAGTCCCACCTTGGATCAGGCGAGTCAAACCGGTCCATCTGCCCCAGCATCCTCCACTGCAGCGGGACGCAGAAGCCCCGCCCACAGCCGCACGGCCACTGCTGCTCCCGGTCAGAGCAGCCAGAAGGCTCAGCACCAGGACGGAGGGGACACGAGGAGAGGTGAGGACGGTCTCTGTCCTTAATGCTGGTACCACCCTGAACCCCGAGAGAACAGTGAGCTGGGCAGCTGCGTTTTGAGCGGCCATTTTCTAAAAACAAGATCCCACGCCTTAATTTGTGTGCGTGGTTTTCAGATCTGTATTGTGAGCTGCTCACACCGCCCCACAGAGGTCCATGTGAAACAGCTGACAGCAGGAGATGCAGCTCGCTGATATTCTGTCATCTTCTCCCCATGCTGGTTGTGGAATCTGAAACTTTCTGCCGTTCCAGGAACAGAAGTCCAGAACGCTCACAGAGCTGAAGGAGAGCAGACACGAGGCGAAGGCAGGGACCCCAATAAACGTCCGACAGGTTAAAGTCCAACCGTCTCTGAACCCATCCTGCATGCTCCCCGTTGTCCTGTCAGACGGCGGCGGCAGCAAGTACTTGGGTGTACACATGAATGACAACCTCAGCTGGGGCAACAACACCACCAGCCTGATCAAGAAAGGTCATCAGAGACTACTTCCTCAGGCGGCTGAGACGAGCTGGTCTGAGAAGCTCAGTCCTCACCTCCTTCTACAGGTGTGCAGTGGAGAGCATCCTGTGCTCCAGCATCAACGTGTGGCATGGAGGCTGCACAGCTGCAGAAAGAAATGCTCTACAGAGAGTGGTGAAGGCTGCACAGAAGATGTTGGAGTCAGACATCTACACCCCCAGATGCAGGAAGAGGGCCACTTGCATCATGAAGGACTCCACTCACCCAGCACACACACGTTTTGCCCCGCTCCCCTCAGGAAGGAGGTTGAGGAGCATTAAGTGTAGAACCACTTAGACTGAGGAACAGCTTCTACCCTGAGGCTGTTAGACTCATGAATATCTAACCAGGACAATCACTGTGAAAAAAAAATCACATATTGCTGCTGATCTGTTTCATGTTGCTGCTGATCTGTTTCATGTTGCCGCTGATCTGTTTCATGTTGCCGCTGATCTGTTTCATGTTGCCGCTGATCTGTTTCATGTTGCTGTGTTCATTCGTGCTCATCTGCTCACACAGACTCATGTTCGTGCTGCTGTTCGGTGTATTGTTTTATGCGTATTTTTAGTGATGTTTTTCTTAGTTCATATCTTAGATGTTATAACTGTTTTTTTTTTTTGCATTTTATTGTTTGATGTAACTGGGACCCTGTGTACATAATTTTGTTCCATCACATGTACCACATGTGATGAAAATGACAATAAAGAATCTCTGACTCTGACCTCCGACCAAAACCCAGAAGGTGAACCCAGAACGAGACCAGCTTCCCAACTCTCCTGTAGGCTGGTTCTGGTACAAGTTTAAGTCCCGCCCCTTCCATGTAAACATTGCCCTTGGTGTAAAAAACATGTTTAGATGCAGATGGTGTAAAAACATGTTTAGATGAGAGAGAGTTGCGACACTCTTTGTACTTGCCGATAGGCGGTCACGTGGTTCATGCAGCTCTCAATCGTTCCAAACAGCTCATCACTGTCAGTCAGTTTGAGTGGCTACTGGCGGGACTTAACGCAAAAAATCAACTTTTCTTACTTTGCCTAGCAACTTTTGGTAATTATTGATCAGTAATGAACTGAATACTTAACTGATTATTGATTACTTAACTGTCTGTGCATTTTATGAAAGCATTTTTAGATGCTGCAGGGACATTTATCAACTGGAGTAACACCAACAATTATATAAACAGTTTTAAATCTATTTCTGTTCTCTACAAGCTAGCATAAAATGCCCTCCCAGCAGTTCAACTCTGCTCCAGTTTACTTTAGATCTGGAATGAACATTTCTGTAGAGGATATAATTGTTCTATTTTTAATTTAATATGGAAACCGAGTAACGGTACCTGGATCTATAACAGAGTTGATTGTCCTTGTAGTCGGACAACTATTGTAAATTGTAATTAATTGATTAAAATGTTAAATGAAACTATTTCTAGTTAAAATCATAACAGATGACAAAATAAGTGTTAATTGTGCAAAAATAAATTACCAGACAATTATAAAATATGTAAATCAAGCTTTAATAAATTACTTTTATTTATACTATTTATTAATTACATCTGCACCAATAAACTGTGTCTGATCAAATTTGGAAAAAGTTGAAATGTGCCCAAGTTCAAATGAGGGTCCATCCTTCGTCGTCATTCACAGTACAGTATATATATACACACATATATATATACACACATATATATATATATATATATATATATCATATATATATATATATATATATATACACATATATATACTTTATATATATATATATATATATATCTTTTGGAAACCTTTAAAACAAAAACGTGATATCTGGGAGTGTGTACACAAAAACATTGTCTGATTGAGGTCCATGTTATTTAATTCATATACTGTACTGTGATTTAGTGAGTTTATTGAAGTTATTTTGTACTGACTGAACTGCACATAACTGTTATAACAAAGCAAAAATAAAAAGGCAACAGTTGAAACTAAGGAGCCTTGTTGCCTTCTTAAGCTGAGCATTCAGAAAAAATGTTACACTTGTAGCGTGTGAAGAAGGAGAAACAAACTGATCTGCAAGCAGTTGCCTTTAATCCTCCGAGCGTCAAAACCAGTTACAGAATGAATGAATGAACACACGAACACTTCTTCTTCATCACCTGGTAAAACCTGGGGAGCACCTCGCTGGCTCCTCCTACTGGGTGAGAGAGATGAGGCCACATGCCTCACCAACACACCACACAGCCCCCCCCCCGAACACCCAGAAGGGCAAATACAAAACATATCAGTCTCTCACAGGGGCCCTAATCAACCTGCCGAACCGAATGCGTCGACTCGGGCACTCGAAACGGCCCGTCATACGGAGGCTGGAGGGGCGAACGGTGGGCGTCACGTCGCACAAAAACAAAACGGGCAGACTGGAGTGCAGTGGGCACAAACGCCTGCGGGAAACAATGGTGCACAGGACCCGGAACCAAAAGACCACTCTGCGAATAGGGGTCCACCGCTTCGGGGAACCGTGGAGCGGCAGCGTCTAACAAAAACTCCCCTGGGATTCGTACAGGCTGACCAAAAACCAACTCGGCTGATGAAGCGTTGAGGTCCTCCTTAGGAGCTGATCGCAACCCAAGCAGCACCCACGGCAAACGCTCCACCCAGCCAACGTCTGTTAGCGCAGCACGTAACGCCGCCTTAAGAGACCGATGGAAACGTTCAACCAACCCGTTAGCCTGAGGGTGGTAGGCGGTAGTGCGATGCACCTGCACCCCCAAGGAGCGCGCCATCTCGGACCAGAGCCCTGAAATAAACTGGGGACCTCTGTCTGAAGTGATGTCCGAGGGCACACCAAAACGGGCAACCCAAGTGGAGAGGAACGCACCAGCCACGTCGGAGGTAGTTGTGGAAGAAAGAGGAACGACCTCCGGCCACCTGGTTGTGCGGTCGACCACTGTAAGCAGGTGTGTGAAACCCCGTGATGGGGGCAGGGGACCAACTAAGTCCACATGCACGTGGTCAAAACGCTTGGCTGGAATGGGAAATGGTTCCAGTGGTGCCTTAGTGTGCCGGTGCACCTTGGCACGCTGACAAGCCACGCAAGCCGCTGCCCAACTCCTCACCTCTCTGCGTAAACCAGGCCACACAAAACGTGCGCTGACTAGTTTCACAGACGCGCGCACACCTGGGTGCGAGAGAGAGTGAACAGAGTCAAAAATGCGGCGGCGCCAACCTGATGGAACCACTGGGCGTGTCCGGCCTGTGGAAACGTCACACAGGATCAAAGGACCGCCCTCTCCCAATTTGACCTCCTCTAGCTTAAGCCCTGAAACGCCGGCACGAAGGGCAGTTATATCAGCGTCTCCCGGTTGGTCAGCGGCCATGGCAGAAAAATCTACCCCGAGGAGCACAGGACAAACGAGCACCCGTGACAGACAGTCTGCCACTGAGTTGGATTTTCCAGCCACATGGCGGACGTCCGTTGTAAACTCTGAAATGGCCGCCAAGTGCCGTTGCTGACGTGCTGACCAGGGCTCCGAAACTTTAGACATTGCAAACGTGAGTGGTTTGTGGTCCACATAAGCCGTAAATGAACGACCCTCCAGCAAAAAACGAAAATGCCGTGTAGCTAAGAATAGCGCCAACAACTCGCGGTCAAAAACGCTGTACTTGCGCTCGCAGTCCCGCAATTTACGGCTGAAAAATGCCAACGGCTGCCATGCGTCGCCAACGCGTTGCTCTACAACGGCCCCCACAGCTATATCCGAAGCATCAGTTGTCAACGCAATCGGGGCCTCTGAATCTGGATGGGCTAGGAGTGCCGCACTAGCTAACGCGGACTTAGCACCATCAAAAGCAGTGATCCGGTCCGGGGTCCAAACCACTGTGTCAGTCGCCTTCCTCGAGCGCAGGGCCTCGTAGAGAGGCTGCAGGAGATGGGCTGCATTGGGAATGAACCTGTTGTAAAAGTTCACCATGCCCAAAAACTCCTGCAACTTTTTAACCACCAGAGGACGTGGGAACTCTGCCACTGCCTGCACCTTGGCAGGCAATGGAACTGCACCCTGCGCGGAAATTCGATGACCTAAAAAATCGATCACCGGTAAACCAAACTGGCACTTAACCGGATTAATGATCAAGCCATGTGCATCCAAGCGCTGAAAAATTTCTTTCAGGTGCAACAGGTGCTCCTCGGTTGACGAGCTGGCCACCAAAATGTCGTCCAGATAGACAAACACAAAATCGAGGCCACGTAACACGGAGTCCATCAGCCTTTGAAAAGTCTGTGCTGCCCCCTTTAGTCCAAACGGCATGCGGAGGAACTCAAAAAGCCCAAAGGGGGTGATTACTGCAGTTTTAGGTACATCGCTGGACTGCACTGGGACTTGATGGTAGCCGCGCACCAGATCCACCTTAGAAAAAATGGAAGCACCCGACAACCGAACAGAAAAGTCCTGAATGTGCGGAATGGGGTAGCGATCAGGCGTCGTCACGTTATTTAAACGGCGAAAATCGCCACATGGGCGCCACGACCCGTCTGCTTTTGGTACCATGTGAAGGGGGGAGGCCCACGGGCTGTTAGAGCGTCTAACAATACCCAACCTCTCCATGGTACCAAACTCCTCTTTAGCGATGGCCAGTTTAACAGCGTCGAGGCGGCGTGCACGTGCGAAAACGGGCGGTCCCGTAGTGGGGATGAAATGCTCGACCCCGTGTTTAGTTTCTGAAGAGGAAAAAGCAGGTGTAGTTAAGAGGGGAATTCTGCCAACAAACCTTGAAAAACATCTCCTGAAACTAAAACATTAGCATGAGTTAGCGGCCCAGCCCCCCCAGACACACATGGGAAAGTTGCAAAAGTTACAGCGTCAATAAGTCTGCGGTTAGCAACATCTACTAACAGTCCATGAGCACATAAAAAATCTGCACCGATAATAGGAACAGTCACTGAGGCAACAACAAAATCCCACTCAAACTCACGACCATGGAAGGAAACTGTTGCCCGTCTAGTGCCAAAAGTTCCAATGGGAGAACCGTTAGCAGCAGTTAGCAGTGGGCCACGGCCTCGGCCTGCTAATTCAGGTCCAACAGGGTGGACCAAACTCTTCTGGGAACCAGAGTCAACCAGAAAACGACGTCCTGACAGGGAGTCTGTGACGAAGAGCAGCTCACCTCGCTCGCCAGCGCCCACAGCTGCTACTGAGCGCCGGCTTCCTCGTTTCCCGACACCCATGCACATGGTGGGATGCAGCGCTTAGCTTTGTTTGCGAACCTCCGGTGGTAGAAACACAAAGAGCTCCCCCGCCGAGTTCGCGCGCCAACAGCTGAAACCGCCGCTGGCTCCTCCATCTCCACCGTCTGCTCCGGCTCCACCGATGTACTCTGCACCGCGAACCGTCTGGTAGCCAGCAGGACCCGGTCCGCCTCCTCCGCCAAACCCCGGTAATCACCGGTAGATAAACAAGGGGAGTTGGCCAAAGTAGCCCTCACTTGCGACGGAAGCTGGCGCAGGAAAATGTGAGGGAAAAGGAAACCCCCGTCGTCTGAACCAAGTAGCGACAGCATTTTGTCCATCATGTTCACAGCCGTGCCGTCACCCAAACCCGGCAGCGATAGCAGTTTATCAGCCCTCTCAGTTGAAGTCAAAGTGTACCTTCGAAGCAGAAACTCTTTGAGGGCGCCATATTTGTCCGCGTGCGGTGGTGCGCGCAGCAGCGGCATGGCTTTGCGGGTTGACTGCATATCCAGAGCCGACACGACCAAGAAGTACCTGGTTTCATCTGCGTTCACGCCTCGGAGGCGAAAGAGTGCCTCGATGTGCTGGAACCACGAAACCGGGTCACTCTGCCAGAACTCCGGGAGCTTAACACTCGCTGCGGAAACAGAGTCGGCTGGGTTCGGCTGCAACAGCTGGGCAGACGTCGCGGCGGCGGGGTCCGACGAAGAAACAACATCCTCGTTTGGTTCTGACATATTTCACGTCAGGTCACCAACTGTAGCGTGTGAAGAAGGAGAAACAAACTGATCTGCAAGCAGTTGCCTTTAATCCTTCGAGCGTCAAAACCAGTTACAGAATGAATGAATGAACACACGAACACTTCTTCTTCATCACCTGGTAAAACCTGGGGAGCACCTCGCTGGCTCCTCCTACTGGGTGAGAGAGAGATGAGGCCACATGCCTCACCAACACACCACACACTCACTATTATTGATCTTATTTCAAAGAAGTGGTGAGGCATTTTCTGTTAGTTTGTATGCAGCAAAGTACAAGGGTGACAGCGCCAAGATGGCTGCCCTAAATCCTGCGCTGGAGCGGGCTATGCTTGGTCTACTATATATACTGTAATGTCCAGAGGTGGGTAGGAACGAGTTACATTTACTCTGTTACATTTACTTAAGTAGCTTTTTGAGAAAATTGTACTTGTGAGAGTAGTTTAAATGTGAAAGACTTATACTTTTACTTGAGTAAATTTTAGGGGAGAAAACCTCAACTTTTACTCAGTTACTTTCTGCCGATCGCTACAGTTACTTTTGTTTCAACTATGTAAAAACATTCGCAGCAAAATTATTGCGTAACTTATTGTCACCTGACATGTAACCAATCAAGTGAAGCCAACCAGTCACATGACCACAACAAACTCCGTGCGGGCCATGTTGAGTGACGTCGGAGATTCTGGTAAACAGTTAGTGCTGTTTATAGGATGTCAAAATGTAAGAAAATGAGTTCCAACATTTACTGGTAGAAACAAAGTTTTGCAGAAAGTCAAGTTTATTATTATTTAGCAGAATTATTTGGGCTACAGTTGCCTTTGTGTTTTTTTTTTTTATTTACAACAATGTAAAAGATAAGTGGTTTATTTCTAAATCCTTTTGGCTGGTATTGCCTTTGTGTTTTTATTTATAACAATGTATGTTCAGTCTCATTAAAAGTTATGTTTCCTTGTAAATCCATTTGCATGTTATAATTTAATGACACGAGATGGTACTCCGCAGTTACTCACTACTTGAGTAGGTTATAATCAAAGTACTTTATTACTTTTACTCAAGTAAATTTTTGGATGCCTACTCACTACTTTTACTTGAGTACTATTTGGTTCAAGTAACAATACTTTTACTTGAGTAAAAATTTTGAATACTCTACCCACCTCTGGTAATGTCTATGGTCGCAACTCTCTCTCTGGCTCCAACACATGTTGCAACCTTTGGTCTCAACCTTTAAAGAAAGGTCATGTGACCATATGAATGTATATGGAAGGAGTGGGCGGGGCTTGAAGTACCACAACCCAACAGGGCAGACAAATGTTTTCTTAATGGGAATGACTCTGATCTCCATCTTGTGAAGTCTATGGTGCTGGCCTGTTGTACTCTGCATAACCTCTGTGAAAGTCATGGAGAGACATGACCTTTGATGAACTTGATGCAGAACCAGCTGCACAGCCCCTCCCGGTCGCTGTCCTGCAAGATGGAGAGCAGGGCCTTGGTGTCAAAGATGCTCTGATGGAGTACCTCATGAGCCGTAACTTATCCTAATTCCACCCCATAATCGTTTTTATCTCCCCAGTCTTTCTTAAACACAAGTGAACAACGTTAAAGTGTTGGTTTGAAAATACATGTAAATGTGTTAATAATTATTCTAGTTTGTTTTTTAATATACAGACATGCATTATTACCAGGTTCATGTAAAAAGGGCAAAACAAAAACTGCACAAACACTGCTGCTGTGCTTTCATCACATATACCAGTACTGCATTTTGTAGCGGCTGAAGTTTTTGAAAAACTCTTTACTCTTGTAGTATATTTACTGTTTATATTGTGGCGCAGTGGTGGACCTGTGATCGGAAGATTGCCGGTTCAAGCCCCGGTACCGACAACATCAAAAAATGTGGATGGAAAAAGGTGAAACACCCACACCTGCCTCCACCCTCATCTGCCCCACTCTGGGCCATTGAGCAAGGCCCTTAACCCCCACCATCTGCTCCCTAACAGGTCTCTCTTGAAAATGAGTTCTCATATGGCTCAATGAGACTACCTGGATAAATAAAGGGTAAATAAATAAATAGTACTGTATATGTTGTTTAACAAAGAACCAAAACCTACGAACCATCCATCCATCCATTGTCTTCCGCTTATCTGGGGTCGGGTCACGGGGGTATCAGCCTAAGTAAGGAAGCCCAGACTTCCCTCTCCCCAGCCAGTTGGAGCAGCTTCTCCAGGGGAATCCCAAGGCGTTCCCAGGCCATCCGAGAAACATAGTCCCTCCAGCGTGTCCTGGGTCTTCCTCTGGGTCTCCTCCCGGTGGGACATGCCCGGAACACCTCACCAGGGAGGCGTCCAGGAGGCATCCTAACCAGATGCCCGAGCCACCTCAACTGGCTCCTCTCGATGTGGAGAAGCAGCGGCTCTACTCCGAGTCCCTCCCGGATGACTGAGCTTCTCACCCTATCTCTAAGGGAGAGTCCAGACACCCTGCGGAGAAAACTCATTTCAGCCGCTTGTATCCGAGATCTCGTTCTTTCGGTCACAACCCAAAGCTCATGACCATAGATGAGGGTGGGAACGTAGATCGATCGGTAAATTGAGAGCTTTGCCTTTTGACTCAGCTCTCTCTTCACCACGACAGACCGGTACAGCGCCCGCTTCACTGCGGACGCTGCACCTATCCGCCTATCGATCTCACGCTCCAGTTTTCCCTCATTCGTGAACAAGACCCCGAGATACTTAAACTCCTCCACTTGGGGCAGGACCTCCTCCCCGACCCGGAGAGGGCATGCTACCCTTTTCCGGCTCAAGACCATGGCCTCGGAAACCTACAAGAACTTTATTTGTTGATATACAGGTAACCTACGACGCCTGCAACCTACGGCAATCCGGACCTACGAACGTATCATATTTAATAATTTAATAAAAATATTAAATTTAAAAAAAATCTTTTTTTTTGTGTTAAAAGTTATCAATTTCATGTGTACAGCACTTTGTTGCAGCTGTGGTTGTTTTAAAGGCTTTATAAATTATATTTTAAATAAAAATGATACGTTTTTGTCATAATTACGCAACTTCCGGCCGTTCCAGGAAATGCCCCGGCAGCCATTTTAGGTAGTTCTGTTGTCCCGGCAGCTGGCTGTGAGCACTGTGTTTGTTCCAGGATTGCCTCATATGGATAAATTACTAAGCTGGAATCGCTCTGTGGACGTCTCAGCCTGGAGCAGCAGCCGCGGATCGATCACTGATTGCTCAACGCACCGGACTGCCGCGCGAACACCAGCTCATGGCCTGGCTAACAGGCAGCTAGCAGAAGCTAACACAGGCCTCGAGCCGCAGCCGCGGTTCGCCGCGCTGCTCGGCCCGACAACATCAACGCATGGCAACCTAATGCCTGTTACCCACTGCCCCCTTTGTCGAGCGGCCGAAGCGGCCGGTTTACATTCAAAGTCTATGGAGGAGACGCGTGGAGTCACGGCGAACAAGGAAGCGGCGCGATTCAAGTGATCGAAGCGGCGCGGGGGCAGCCTGCACGCGCGCGTCGCCGTCGAGCCGCCGACGTCCCAAATGTTGATCTCTGGCGGCTCGACGCATCCGGCAAACAGTCGGGAGAGCCTCGCTATCTGATTACACAGGGGCGCAACTACATATTTTAGGTGGATGCGAAAACATCAACGGCGCCCCCCCCCGCGCGCCCGCGCTCCTTTTACCTGCCGCCTCATGCAGCTTTCCTCCCTTAGTCATGCACTTAGAAAATACAGTAGCAATATTACAGATTTTTTTACGTTACATATTATATCAGGTGATAATTTCAATGATAAACAAATAAGAAGTTTAATAAAGTACAACTATATATCAGTAGTGGCAATCAGTGCTCAACATTTTATGTAGTGAAAATATGAAATCTTAACAGCCTGGAGTCCATGTCAGAGTTTTAACATTTATGACATTTAAACTGTTACTTTCCGTGAAAGAAGACAATGAAAGATGGTCATCAGAAATTCAAACCATCATGGTATACAGTATAGGTTTTTGTTGCCTCCCTAATGTAATTATTCCTACCTGATGTCATCACTTGCCTCCTATATCACTGACCTCGTGTCTGTCTCCTTCACCCTTTGTCTGTGGCATTCTGCACTGTCATATGGTCAAAAAAACATATATTAGTTGTAAAAATTACAAATCTTAATACCGTTTAAAAAAAATGATGTTTACACATTACAGGTAGTCCCCGATTTACGAGCGAGATCCGTCACAACGAGGCGCTCGTAAACCGGAAATCTCGTAATTTGGAACGGCCGCCATTTCTCTCGTAAATCCGGAAATCCGCTCGTAAATTGGAACGGTTTTCGCTAGCGCGCCTAAAAACACTCTATTTTCATCTAAAAACTACTTTTGAGTGCATAAAAATGATCGGAAACGTGTGTTTATATGCTTAACTAACTAACTGTAGTGAAAAAACACATGAAAACTCAGTATTTTTTTCGTTTTTTCCAAAAATGTGCAGCTCGTAAGTCTGGAACCTCGCAGATCAGAGCGCTCGTAAATCGGGGACTACCTGTATTGCTTGGTAAAGTGAAACTAAACCCAGGTTGAGACGGTAACTCCTCCTTCCAAAATCTCCCTGAAAATGGGCGTGTCGAGAGACAAGGAGGGGTGGAGGTAGAGTTGTGCTTTTGTTCACGCCTCCACCTGCAACAACCTAAAACAAATTAAACCTCTAGCCAACAACATACACCAAGCAACAACAAAGAATAAACATGTAGATGTATTTATCTATTCCACCCATTCCATCCAAAACCAAAGGCCTAAAAAAATGAAAATGAAAATAAAAATAAAACCGCTTGTCAGGAGTGAAATGCAGCATTTCCATATAAGGTATGCACTTCTCATCTCTGCAGGGGATTGGCTCTGCTTGAACCACCTGTGTGACATCACACATGAGCAGACATGTCACACATGAGCGTTTGCACAAATAAGAAAATTAAGGTGTAATCCACCAGTTCAACCCATAGAACTACCGTAAACACATTTTTAGACCAAATATTGCCAATTTACACAGATATGCACAATTATGTGAGAATAAACACAGCCATAGTGCTAGATAACATTTTAAACACATTCTAGGGAGTTTATCAGCTAAAAAAAGTTAATTTTGGGTTTAGTCGCACTTTAAGTAGCTGTTCCCTCACTTCCACCTGCATTAGACCAACCTGTTGCCTTCCCCAGTCTGTCCTGATTCCTCTGTCATCTTCTCTTCCTTCTCTCCATCCTCACAGCTGAATGACATTAATTTTGTGTTAAGTAGGTTTAAAAATACAGCAGTCAAACCACAATAGAAATGAAACTTTAATTTAAATGATCTCCTTGTTGGATAACAGTTACTGACTGGACATTTCATCTGATCTGACTTACCAGATACATCACAACACACACCACTGTAGTGATATTAAATAAGACATTTAAACTCAAGTGTCCCTCTGCCAAAAAGGTTGGTAACATGGGTCACCAACCTTTTTGAGTCTCAGGGCTATAGTGACACTGAGGACTAATTTATCTGATACACACATAAACTTGTACAACTCATCTTTAATTAAAGAATCAATAATAATAAATGTACATATGAGTGAATAAATTGCAACACTGGAGCGTTGGAACATAGCTGTGAACTGCCGCCACAACAGTTTAGCTTTCCTGTGTTAATATTTCCTGAGTTTTATTTAGGTCATTCTTACACTTAGTGTGTGGATGTGTGGGACATGTATCAAATATTCATAAAAATATTAAACAAATCATGTCTTTAGGGGAGGCTACATTTATTTAACAGCCAAATATGGGACGATTCCTATTAGGCTAGCTTTAGCTAACCTGAATATTTTACAACCCTCCTGTCCTGCTCATACACTGACAGTACTTACCTAATATCTTTTAACCACATTGAAAGGCTTTTTTTTCATCCTTCCAACAACTTCCTTTTCCTGTTTTGCACCCTGGATAGTTTTTCTGCCGCTCCAAAGTGAAGTGCACGAGTGAAAAAAATAAAAAATAAATAAATAACGCGCCTGTTAGGGGCGCGTGTTCACAACACCTGTGTGTGAGGGGAGAGCAGAGAGATAGGAGGAGGGAGGTGAGGGAGCAGGGGGGGGGGGCGCCTAAGCAGTGCTGTTTCCCTGTTATTGATCATTTCATGCAGTTAAAGAAGATGCCTGCTAGAAAAACATTTTTTCGGACTTTTTAAACTCACCGGATCGAGCCTCCAGGAATTGGAACCAAACTCCGGTAAGAAACGTGGCATTTTTACAGTTGCTGCTGACAGGCTGCTGTCCTCTCCAGTGTAGATCACCCCAAACATAAAAAAAAGTTTTAATCTCATCGAAGACCGTCGGAGGTGCAGTTAAAACAACAACTGAACCCGGAAAACGAGCCAGAGACCCCTCCCTCTGCTACCCCCTAGTGTACGTCATCAGACGGTGTTCAGTGGTTCAGTGGGACCGTGACCAGCAGCCAAAAGGGGACGGCAGGCGCGTTTCGAGTTGTGCAGTGGGTAACCGGCAGTTAAAGCTTGATTTATACTTGACGCGTCGCGCCGTGCGCGAGGGGCGCGCGCCAGAAGTGACGCAATATCGCAGTCCCCGCCCCCTGCGCGTTGGCCCCGCGCGACGTCTTGGCGCGTGTCGCGCACCTCCGAATTTTTGAAACTCCGCAAGCCTAGTGCGCGCGGCGCCGCGCGCCACACCGTTGACTTTTGCCGTTGACGCCGTGGACTGGGCTTTCAAAGAACAGCACTTTGCCATGCTCCGCCGTGCATCAACTATAAACAACGTGGCGAAACTATGAACGCAGCGCCGCGCGCCATGCTCTGCGCGCGCACGGCGCGCGCTCCAGCTTGCGGACCAAAGCGCGACTATAACTCAGCCTTAAGCCTTGTTTATACTTGACGCGACGCGCAGCGCGCGAGGGTGCGCGCTCCAAAAGTGACGCAATTTCACAGTCCCCGCCCCTGCGCGTTGGCCCCGCGCAGGGGATTAGCGCGTGCCGTGCACCTCTGAAATTTTGAAACTCCGCAAGCCTCTGCGCGCGCGGTGGGCGCTACGATTTGATTGACAGGACCTCACCCGACAGCCTTCACCCTCTTCACGCCGGAGCTTGCAGCTGTTTGCGCCGCTGTGGTCGTAGAGACGGAGTCGCGATGCATGGAGGAATGTTTTGTGACACAAAATGTATTAAATTCTCCTTCGTTCCTGATCTGGAGTCGGACTTTTCTTTTGTTTTTTCGCCAAAAGTCACGTGATCGCTTTCTCCTCCGCTGACTCCATGCATTAAAGCCGCAAATAAAGACAACAGTTCAGCACGCGAGCGGAAAGCTATTTGTTTTTGTTGTGTGATTTCAAACAGTTCTTCTTCTACGGTAGATTTCTTCTTCTACGCCTTTCTTGCAACATATGCACAGGTTTTAGAGGGTACTGCCTCCTGCTGGTCCGTAAAAGAACAGCACTTTGCCATGCGCCGCGGTGCGTCAACCATAAACACAGCGGCGAAACTATGAATGCATTTCGCCGCACGGCTTGAGTGCACGCGCGGCGCGCGCGCTCCAGCCTGCGGACCAAAGCGAAAGTCACTCAGCCTAGATGTCGGCTTTGACCATCTCAAAGTAAGAAATTATATTTTTTATTTATTCTGTATTAATTAAAGCTAAACTATGTAACTTTGTAATGTAGTCTAACTTTTCAAACAATATATTTTTAACATATTTCTTCACTCTGTCACTATCTACTGACAGACTGTAAGGATATAAGGAGGTCAATATTAAACTGACACACTTTGTATATCTTAATTACTTATTCAGATTGAATAGTAATTTCACGGATTCTTTTCTTTTTCAGTTTACCCAATATTTCTGTGATCTTTATGATGGATAAGTAAAACAAAAGCCATAGAGTGACAATGGAAATGTTGACTTTAGTTTGATATGCCAGGAGACCCTACCATTTATTTAAAATAAATCAACTAAAATTAACACCATTACACTTGATTGATAGATTTCACTTTCTTGCAATTTAACACGTCAGCACATTTAAATTGCAACACAACAGACATAAATACGGATGTTAATATACTGTGGCTCTTTAGCTTAAAATGTAGTTACCAGCTTAGAAATTAAGAGAGGGAGAGGTTGAAGAATGAGGAAGAAAGGGAAGTTTAAGGTATTATCTATTTTGAGTTTAACCAGAAATGACACTCCTCCGTACGAGAACCAGCTCGACTTCACAGCACGATCCAAGAAACCGCAACTCTGTACCCGTTTGGACGTCCGTCTCGTTTGGTAGAGTTGAGGAGCAGTCTGAGCCTCACAGGTTCTGGGCCTATGAAGTCTGGTGTGTGTTCATGGATTCACGTGTCGTGACGCCTGCCTTCTTCGTCAAAGATAGTAGCAGCTTCTGGGTTAGTTTCGAAATAAAGCTTTCCTCAAGAAAGTCATAGAGAGCTTTTGCTCAGTGAACTGGATGGAGGCGTCCATCAGTTCAAGATACAAGATACAAGAGCTTTTATTAAGCTCTTGTATCTTGTATCTTGAACTGACAAGTTGGTCTTTTGCTCTTGACCAAACTTAATCAGCTGACAAGACAGAGAGCTTCCAGGTCTCTGTCCATTCAAACTCTGAAGCGTTCACGGAAGCAAACACTTTTACTAAAAATGTTGAGATTAGAACACGGTTTCCTCATTGGTCCGTGGACCAAGCGAGGAGAGTTAGAGACACGTCAAAGATTTCACTTTAACGTTATCAGGGATTCAAGGTGAAATTCAGAGCAGAGAGAAATTGTTTAGGAAAAGTGTCTGAGTGAGGAGACTTTCAGACGCTAGTGAGAGTTTTAGCTGAAACTCAACAAAAACAACTTCTGAGCAAGTCAGTTTGACATATTATCTGAACTCTTGACATCGTTAGACACCTTCTCTTGCAGAAGTGACAGAGTAATGCTTCACATTTAAAGAATAACACAGCATATATACATATGTGATCATAAGACATTGTAAATTACAACACTACTGCTCATGAATAAACACACGTGATGCTCTGATTATATTTGTATTAGAACAAAATCAAAGATAGAAATAGTCTCTTTTTGAGTGAATCTGTCCTTTGATTTAAACTAATAAAATAAATTGTGTTAATGTCAGATTACTGAAAGGTCAGTAAAGGTCATCTCTGGAACAGTTCAAAAATACACAGGTGTATCAGAGCGGACACGGTCATGCCCATTACAAGACTGATGTTAGACAAAGTAATCTCTGAAAGAAAACTATAGTCCCCTTGCTTCTCTATCAGCATTTATAAAAACACTAAAAACACAGAGTGGCCCGGACAATGACCAGCCAATAAAAACAGAGTTGTTGGACTTCCGGTTTGAACGTCACCGTGATGGCCACGCAGTGAACGGGCTCCCGAGAGAACCTAAGAAATTGAAAACCCAACCCCACTAAAACGACGAAAACACATCCATAAAGGTGAAAAAGAACTGGGGTGAGCGAAATACATCTAAACCGATGCTTGGTAGTGCCAAAAAGCGGACGTTTAAAACCGAGAAAATATCGCTAGCATCGCGGCTAATGCTAACCGCTAACTAGCTCTGCTAATAAATACGACTGAACTTTTTGAACTGAGCTAAGCATGGCTGAGTGGGAGACGGTACTGCAGGAATTAAGAGGCTTCCGACAGGAAAACAATGCGCATTTGGGGGAAATTAAAGAAGAAATCCGAAAGATGAACGCCAGACTAGACGAGGCAGAGGGTCGGATTGAAAAAGCAGAGGAGAGGATCGTAGCTACGGAGGAGGCCGTCACTGAAATAATAAAGCTACAAATAAAACTCGAGGATAAACTAATGGGTCTAGAGAGCCGTTCACGAAGAGAGACCATGAGGATTTATGGTGTACCCGAAGAGGCTGAACGTGACTCGGCATCAATGTGTGACTTTGTGGAGAAGTTGCTCCGTGAGGGCCTGGCTCTGTCCCAAGACGAGCTCGACATAAACATTGAACGGGCGCACCGCTCTCTAGGCCCTCCACCTCCAAGCGACGCGCCACCACGGTCTATTATTGTGACATTCCTCAGTTTTAAAACCAAAGATCTCCTCCTCCGCAAGGCATGGCAGAAAAGAGGATTTACCTGGAACGGCAAGCAAGTGAACTTGGATCATGACTACCCCCCTCTGATTTTGAAAAAACGAAAAGAATATGCAGAAGTGCGCAGGATCCTGAAGGAGCAGCAGATCCCTTTTCAGACTCTCTTCCCAGCCCGGCTGAGGGTGAAGTATGCAGACGAAACGAAGATTTACAACACGGTGGTGGAAGCTACTGAAGACATGTCCAGCAGAGGCTACGCTGTGCAGGTCGTTAAGTCACCAGAAACGGCCCTGGAGCAGCTGAGGCAGCTGTCCTGGAGCAGGGTGCCCCGGGGACCGAGGAGCAGAACGACAAGCAAGAAGCAGGACCAAAGTCAAAGTCAACTTTATTGTCAGATCTGCAATATGTACTGTACAGGACATACACAGGACCGAAATTGCGTTTCTCTCAGTCCCTCGGTGCAACAGTAAACATCTAAACATTGAAACACTGAAACATATAATAATAGACATAAGCATAAAATAGTAAAACTAACACTGTCCTGAGTTTTTGCATAGTGGTATAAGAGTATGAAAATTTACACCAACTCTAAAACTAAAACATTAAACATTTAATGAACATAATACTGTCCTGAGTTTTTGCATACTAGTATAAAAAAAGAGTATAAAAAGTATAACTAAAATAAACTAAAGGTTTCTAGCATTGACATTTGCAAAGTGGCAAAGCAGCGTATGAGTTAATGTACACAGTATATGTATGAGGTAGTAGTTGATGTTGTTATAGAGGCAAAAAGTGGCATATGCAGTAAGGCACATTGGGCATCCCTAAATAAGACCGTTCAGAGCACACTGTATATGTATCAGCAGTGGTGTAGATATTAGAGTAGTGTAAATGTAAACAGTAGTAATTAAATGTAAGCAGTAGTAATAAAAGTAAACAGTATTAATAAATGTAAACAGAGAATGTAAACAGTATTATGACTATAGGCAGTGATGTAATACAAACATTAGTGCAAGTATGAGAAGTAGTGCAAACTGTATGAGCACATGACCGAGAGTTTAGTGAATAACCCGTTTGATGACACAGAGTCCAGTGTTAAAATCTTTGTGTTGTGTGGTAATGTGTGAGAAAGTTTTAGTGTTAAGGCAGTTCAAATGGGAGGGGGGGCAGAGCAGGCAGAGTGTTTAGCATCCTGACTGCCTGATGAACAGAGCTGTCTCTCAGTCTGCTGGTTCGAGCCTGGAGACTCCTCAGTCTCCTCCCTGATGGCAGCAGTCTAAAGCGGCTGTGTAGTGGGTGTGTGGGATCACCTGCCATGCAGTGGGCTTTCCGAGTGAGGCGTTTGCTGTGTAAGTCCTGCAGTGAGGGCAAGGAGGTGCCCACGATCTTCTCAGCTGCTCTCACAATGCGCTGGAGGCTCTTGCGGCAGGATGCAGTACATGCACCAAACCACACAGTGATGCAGCTGGTCAGGACACTTTCTATGGCACCTCTGTAGAAGGTGCTCATGATGGGGGTTGAAGCTCCAGCCCTTTTCAGCTTGCGGAGAAAGTAGAGACGCTGGTGAGCCTTCTTTGCCAGTGCTGCAGTGTTCCTGCTCCAGGACAGGTCCTTTGAGACGTGCACTCCCAGGAACTTGGTGCTGTCTACTCTCTCCACTGCGGTGCTGTTGATGGTCAGAGGGGCATGTTGGGCATCCCTCTTCCTGAAGTCCACAACAATCTCCTTTGTCTTCTCCACGTTGAGAGTGAGATTGTTGTGTCCGCACCACAAGGCCAGGCGGCTCACCTCGTTCCTGTAGTCCGTCTCAACGTTGTTGCTGATGAGACCCACCACTGTTGTCGGCTACCAAGCAGCCGGCTACAAAGAAAAACTCAGAACTTTCAAGAGGACATCTCCCACACGCACAGAAAAATGAGGTTGATCCACTCTGTTATTAATAATTAAGACTTGCATTTGGTTTATGATGTACAATAGTAAATAAGTTAGGTTTCTCACGGTGCGTTCTACACTGAGGCCTTAGCCACTAAGGGCCCCCTTCATTGACCGATGAGGAAGCCGCCTTTGGGGGTGAAGCAGGGTCTACCCCAGAGACCCCCACCTTGGAAGTCAAGAGTTCTGGTTGAGTTTGTTTTGTTTTTGACTTTGTTTTTGATGTTGACTTTTTTATTTGTTCTATGTTCAGTGTTTTCAAGAGTGAGCGGGGAGCCCATTAAGGTACATGGTATAATCAAGAAATATAATTTAGATGAGTAGCAGGTTGATAAAAATGGTGTCAAATAATATTAATGGTTTACATAGTCCAGTAAAAAGGCAGAAAGCTTTATCTAAATTTAAAAGAGATAAAGTCCAAATTGTTCTATTGCAGGAAACACATCTGAGTGATAAAGAGCATGCTAAATTGAACAGGATGGGTTTTAAACATGTGTTTTATTCTTCCCACAGTTCTGGGAGGCGGAGGGGAGTGGCGATTTTGCTATCCGGAACTCTTAACTATGAACATATATCAGAATACAAAGATAAAGAAGGTCGGTATATAATGATAACGGGTAAGATTGATGGTGCCATGACTACCCTCCTGAATGTATACATTCCACCTGGCAGCGATTGGTCATTGTATGAACAGATTCTCAAAATTGCAACAACAAGGAGTCAGGGAACTTTATTATGCAGCGGTGATTTTAATACCTTATTAAACGCCAAATTAGACTCCTCTAATGGGAAAGGTGATGTAAGAAATATTGGTAAGAGGATGGGACGCCTTATGGGTGATTTAGGTTTAGTTGATGTATGGAGAGAACAACACCCAACTAATAGAGAATACACCCACTTCTCGTACCCACATAACATATATTCTAGGTTAGATTACATTCTCACATTCAAGAATGATTTGTTTAAAATCAAAACATGTGAAATTGGTCCCTGTACAATTTCTGATCATAATCCAGTTTATGCTGACATTTGTCTGAACAGGAAAAATAGATCTACATTATGGAGGTTGAACACAAATATTTTAAACTACCCAAACATTAAAGAGAATTTAAAAAAAGAAATAGAGAATTATTTAGCTCAAAATGATAATGAAGAGGTGTCACCAGGAATATTATGGGATGCACTGAAGGCGGTGATTAGAGGGAAAATAATTAGTGTATCCTCCCACTTAAAACGAGAAAATATGCAAAAACGTAAAGGCTTGGAAGATAAATTGTTAAAGCTGCAACACCAACACTCTGCGACTATGAATGATGACATTAAAGCTGATATGGAAAAGTTTAAAAAAGAATTAGATGACCTAAACATGATTGAGGTACAGAAAAAAATCATTTTAAACAAACAGCAGTACGGTGATGTAGGAGGAAAATCACTAAAACTCCTTTCGTATAAACTCAGAAAGCAACAAGCGGAGAGAACTATACATAAAATAAAAAATCCTTTAAATGGTCAAATAGAAACTGAAGAGGAGAAAATTCAACAATGCTTTCAGAATTATTACAGAAAACTTTATTCCCAAACCCATGTAGATAATAATCAAGAAGTCAATACTTTTCTGTCTGAACTAGAGTTACCAACAGTGACAGAGGAACAAAATAAAATGTTAGTATCCACAATAACCAGAGAAGAAATTCACTCAGCAATTAAAAGACTAAAAGGAGGAAAAATGGCAGGGGCGGATGGATTTGGCCCAGAATGGTACAAAATAATGCAGGATCATTTGACTCCCACCTTGCTGAAAACATTTAATTGGGTAATGGAAGGAAAAACAGTACCTCCCTCTTGGAGGGAAGCAATAATTTCCATAATTCCGAAAGAAGGAAAAGATAAACTAGACTGTAATAATTACCGCCCAATCAGTGTATTAAATATTGATTATAAGTTGTTCACCTCCATCATCGCAAAGAGACTTGAGACAATTTTACCAGGACTAATACATAATGATCAAACAGGTTTTATCAAACACCGTCAAACTCAGGACAACATTAGGAAAGTTTTGCATATAATGAGCCAGGTTCATAGACAAAAAATAGAGACTTTAATGTTAAGTTTAGACGCCGAAAAGGCATTTGATTCGGTGAGGTGGTCCTTTTTATATCAGGTACTTGAGAGATTTGGATTTGATAAATCTATAATAAAATTAATGGAGACCTTACTGAATCATTCATTCTCGAACGAGGTACCCGCCAAGGTTGCTGCGTTTCACCAATTTTATTTGCCTTGTTTATAGAACCATTGAGCCAATGGATCAGACAGAGACAGGATATAACAGGAGTAAAGACAGCAGGAGGGGAGCAAAAATTGGCATTATTTGCTGATGACTTGTTACTTGTTATAACGCATCCTACGCAGGTTCTCCCCAAAGTAATGAAAATCCTATCAGAATATGGCTGTTTCTCAGGGTACAAGGTTAATGTGAACAAAACGCAGGTACTAACGCTGAATTATGATCCACCAGTTGAAATCAAGAACTGCTACAAATGGAAATGGGATGCAGATGGTGTTAGGTATCTGGGGGTGATGATACACCGTGACCCTACTAAAATGTTTGAGGTCAATTATGCCCCCCTGAATATAGACATAAAATCTGATATCCAAAGATGGAATGCCATACCCTTTTTTGACCTACACTCCAGGATTGAATCAGTTAAAATGAACATCCTTCCCCGACTGTTGTATCTATTTCAATCACTGCCAGTCCCCATACCCTCAAAACAATTTGTAGAATGGGATAGAATGCTGTCAAAATATATTTGGAAAGAGAAAAAAGCCAGAGTTAAATACAAAACTTTACAGTTAAAAAAAGAAAAAGGAGGTTGGGGGCTTCCCTGTTTGAGAGAATATTTTTGTGCAGCTCAGTTAAGACCTTTGATATGTTTGTGCTGTCCGGATTACACTGCAGGATGGAAAGATGTTGAAGGGGACACAATTAAAACAATACCGATTAAAGCCATAATAGCCGACACAAAATTGCAAACCAAAATCAATTTGGCAGATGAACCAATATCGCAAGTAATGATATCGGCTTGGAACGAAGCAATTAAAATATGTGGACTAGAAAATGCCTCTAAAATTCTGCGATGGTGCGCCTATGACTCAGATTTCATTCCAAATCTACATGATGGTAGATTTAAGGGGTGGATTTCAAAAGGCCTAACTAGTTATCATTCTTTTGTCCACAAGGGGGCGTTCCAAAGCTTTGAATCCTTGAAAACAAAATACAACTTATGCACAGATGACTTTTTTAGATATCTACAGGTGAGAAATTATTTTTACCAAGACCTACAAATACATTTACAAAATTTGGGATTTGTGGAAACATTTATATCATTATCTAAATCAAAGACGGGTAAAATTATTTCCAGGATATATAACGCCATCCTGCAGTGTAAGAAAGACAGCACTGTTTATGTTAAAGTGAAATGGGAAAAAGAAGGTAACCTGACGATTCCAGAGGAAGATTGGGACCACATTTGTAAGATACCATGGACAACAACAAGATCGAAGGTTTGGCGTGAATTTTGCTGGAAAAACATTTTAAGATTTTTCATAACCCCAGAGCAGAAACGATATCAAGGAAAAGGTAGTGCATGCTGGAGATGCGGCAGGGATGGTGCCAATCATTTCCATATTTTCTGGGGCTGCCAAACCATTCAACAATATTGGTCTCAAATACATGAGCATCTACAGAACATTTTCACATTCGATTTTCCTTTAACCTTTGAATGCATATTTCTATGTAACATACCGGTCGATAAACTGAACTATAATGATCAAAAACTTCTGTACATTTTGCTGGCGGGGAGCAAAAAGGCCCTCACAAGAAAATGGCTTAAACAGGAACCCCCAACAACTGAAGACTGGATTAATGTAGTGAAAGAGATTTATGTATTGGAGAAACTGTCTTATTCCATTAATGTTCAGATGGTCACATTCTATAAGATATGGTCAAAATGGACAGAATATGTTAAACCTGTTATGTCTGACTTTGTGTAAACCTTGCTGCCATTCAGGTTGATATCTGGACTTGATATGTAATGTCAATGATTCTTAATATTCAGGCTACCCCGCCACTCACATGTAAGTTCTGGTTGGTTTTTGCTTAGGTTTTTATTTTGTTTTATTTTATTATTATTTTTTTTGTTTATTTTCATTTTATTATTATTTTTTTTTTATTTCTCTAGCTGCTGTTCGGTTTGTTAAAAAGGAAAAATGAGGAAACTGAGAATGTAAAAAGAGAAAGAAATCAATATAACTATAATTGTACTGTAACTGGCTTTCTCAATAAAAAAATTTTAAAAAAATAAAACAGAGTTGTTTGTCACGCCCCAACCCACGCCCCCGCCTGTCCCAGCCTCAGCGCCGCGCACATTCTCATTCAAAGGATTGCAAAGCGATGCAGGACTGATTTGTATGTGACACAAATGTATTAAATATCCCTTCTTCATCCCAGAGCTGGGCTTTTATTTTGTTTTTTGCCAAAAGTCAAGTGATCGCTTCATCCTTCACTCACAGGAATGAGGAAGTCACGAGCGAATTAAATCATGTCCAACGTTGCTTCGTGAAGCTCTGCTGATTTCTGCTGGTTTTTGTGTTGTTGGACGAGTGATTCATGGTTTTATTATATTTTTTAGAACGTTTTATTAACATATAATCACAGAACTTCGCAGCGCAGACAGGACATGCAGAGGAGGTGGAGCATTCCAGAAATTCCATTCCTGCACTGACAGAAAGAGGAAGTCACGAGCGAATTAAATCATGTCCAACGTTGCTTCGTGAAGCTCTGCTGATTTCTGCTGGTTTTTGTGTTGTTGAACGAGTGATCCATGGTTTTATTATATTTTTTAAAACGTTTTATTAATATATAATCACAGAATATTGAAGCGCTCCGAGCGGACACACAGCAGGGGGCGGAGATGCAGAACTCAAGTTCAACAGAGAACGGACTGTGGCTCCCCCTCAGAGTCATATATGGCTCTGAGGGGGAGGGAGCAGAATGCTTTTACCTGATGAAAATTTTTCTAAGTCCTGAGCACAACAGAAATTACATAGTGAACCTTTAATTGTTTTATTCTGCCACTACTGTACTGTACATGCTGTACAGTTACTGTGTGTGTTTATGGATGAATGTGTGGTGTAATGTGTTAGATAAGTTTTGTAAATAAAGTTCTGTGCATGTTTATGTCCCAGTATGTCAGCTTGTTCAGTCTCATGCCGATAAATTTGTGTGCGGCGCTCCGTTAGCGTTATTTCCGCGACGTACGAACGAAATCAGGACCTACGAACAAGACGTTATTTTCACCCCCGACTGCGACAGAATCGAGCTGCGAACGGTCCTTAATATATATATATATATCTATCTATTTATCATCTATCTATCTATCTATCTATCTATCTATCTATCTATCTATCTATCTATCTATCTATCTATCTATCTATCTA
>JBBPBX010001288.1:61018-81038 GCA_038048925.1 Garcialebias charrua
ATAGCTTATTATCCAACTCATAAACAGAGTCAGGAGTGTCTTCATTGATCCATGTTTCCGTGAGGCAAATCACCGAGCATCTCCTCATCTCCTCCGACGTTGTTACTCTCAGACGAAGCAAATCCATCTTGTTGTCGAGCGAGCGCACGTTGGACAGGAAAAGAGCCGGCATCGGCGGTCTCCCGGTTTTAGCGTCTGCCCGCAGTCTCGTCATAATTGCTCGACAGCCACGCTTTTTCCCTCGAGAACACCGCTTTCTTTTCTTTCCTCCGGAGCGCATCTGCTTCCAGAAAGATGATCTAAGCAGATCCAATCTTTATTCTTTAGGCTTCTCCATTCGTCAGGGGTCGCCACAGCGAACTAGTCGCACGAAGACTTGGCAATTGTTTTTAATGCCGGATGTCCTTCCTGATACAACCATAGACCACCGAGCTACCACAGCCCTCTGTGTGGAGCAGAGAGCTGATATCTAGGGTTCCCGGGGGAGCAGATGGTGTGGGTTAAGGGCCTTGCTCAATGGCCCAGAGTGGGGCAGACGAGGGTGGAGACAGGTGTGACTGCTTCACTTATCCCGCCCACATTTTTGATGTCGGTACCGGGGCTTGAACCGGCGATCTTCCGATCACAAGCTATATACGTACTGTATAAATATATACTGTATATACCGGTATATATATATATGCATTCAGTCAGAGGCTTCTTCAGGTCCGCTGTAGGACAGACCGCAACAAGACATCCTTCCGGCCCACAGCCATCAGCATCTAGAACAACTCTTTAATGAAACCAGGATGATGAGTTACGACATTAATTTCCCTCTGGGATAATTAAAATATGTTTGAAGTTGAATTATATACGACATTAATTTCCCTCTGGGATAATTAAAATATGTTTGAAGTTGAATTACAAGCCCAAAACCAGAAAAGTTGGCACGTTGTGGAAATCGCAAATAAAAACAGAATACAATGACTTGCAAATCTTTTTCAACCTATATTCAATTGAACACACTGCAAAGACCACATACTTAACGTTCGAACTGGTAAACTTTGTTATTTTTTGCAATTATTAGCTCATTTGGAATTTGATGCCTGCAACATGTTTCAAAAAAGCTGGCACAAGTGACAAAGAAGACAGAGAAATTTGAGGAATGCTCATCAAACACTTATTTGGAATATCCCACAGGTGAACATGCAAATTGGGAACAGGTGGGTGCCATGATTGGGTATAAAAGCAGCTTCCTTGACATGCTCAGTCATCCACATAGAAGGATGGGGCGAGGGTCACCACTCTGTGAACAAATGCGTGGGCAAATTGTCGAACAGTTCAAGAACAACTTTTCTCAACGAGCTATTGCAAGGAATTTAGGAATTTCACCATCTACGGTCCGTAATATCATCAAAAGGTTCAGAGAATCTGGAGAAATCACTACACGTAAGGGGCAAGGCCGAAAACCAACATTGAATGCCCGTGACCTTCGATCCCTCAGGCGGTACTGCATCAAAAACCGACATCAGTGTGTAAAAGATATCACCACATGGGCTCAGGAATACTTCAGAAAACCACTGTCAGTAACTACAGTTCGTCGCTACATCTGTAAGTGCAAGTTAAAGCTCTACTATGCAAAGCAAAAGCCATTCATCAACAAGATCCAGAAACGCCGCCGGCTTTGCTGGGCCCGAGCTCATCTGAGATGGACTGATGCAAAGTGGAAAAGTGTTCTGTGGTCTGATGAGTCCACATTTCAAATTGTCTTTGGAAACTGTGGACGTCGTGTCTTACGGACCAAAGAGGAAAAGAACCATCAGGACTGTTATAGGCGCAAAGTTCAAAAGCCAGCATCTGTGATGGTATGGGGGTGCATTAGTGCCCAAGGCATGGGTAACTTACACATCTGTGAAGGCACCATTAATGCTGAAAGGTACATACAGGTTTTGGAGCAACATATGCTGCCATCCAAGCGACGTCTTTTTCATGGACGCCCCAGCTTATTTCAGCAAGACAATGCCAAGCCACATTCTGCACGTGTTACAACAGCGTGGCTTCGTAGCAAAAGAGTGCGGGTCCTCCCCTGGCCTGCCTGCAGTCCAGACCTGTCCCCCATTGAAAATGTGTGGCGCATTATGAAACGTAAAATACGACAACGGAGACCCCGGACTGTTGAACAACTTAAGCTGTACATCAAGCAAGAATGGGGAAGAATTCCACCTGAAAAGCTTCAAAAATTGGTCTCCTCAGTTCCCAAACGTTTACTGAGTGTTGTTAAAAGGAAAGGCGATGTAACACAGTGGTAAATATGTCCCTGTGCCAACTTTTTTGCAATGTGTTGCTGCCATTGAATTCTAAGTTAATGGTTATTTGCAAAACAAAATAAAGTTTCTCCGTTCGAACATTAAATATATTGTCTTTGCATTCTATTCAGTTGAATATGGGTTGAAAAAGATTTGCAAGTCATTGTATTCTGTTTTTATTTGCGATTTGCACAACGTGCCAACTTTTCTGGTTTTGGGCTTGTATATACTGTATATCTATTTGTGTATATACAAATGAAACCATAAAATTACGTACATTACATAATAACCTACATTAGATTTGACTTTTAAAAAACCTTTTAGTGCTTATGCTTATCACCCAGCTTATTAAATTAAGCTATGACACATTATCTCAACAATTGCTGTTCAGCAATATGAAGCTATGCTCCATTTTACCAGTCAAACTCATGGAGAGAATTTTTGACCTTGGGTGAACATGATGCAGAAGCTGCTGGATCCACAGGATGGACATCAGGGCAGAGGTGTTTTGAGACGCTATGACAGAGAAACTCCTGAATGAGGATGATTATAAACGTAGATTACACAATCCCTACACTTTTTTAATTCCACTGCCATGTTGATTGATTTACAACCCATGGACATACTGTATTATGGCTACAATTTCCAGTACTCATTACAGATAAAACCCAATTTTTTTTAAAAGCAACTACCGGTACTTTATTTGTAACCGAAGACGTGTCATTCCTTATCCGAGGACCTTTGCCAATTTAATGAAACATGGAGTGTGTGAATCAAGTTATAAAGCTGTGGTTTGCCGTGAGCTTGTATTATGGAGATTGACACATGCCCATCAATCTCCATTATGCAAGCTTACAGAACACCACAGCTTTTTAACTTGAATCCCACATTCCTTTTTTCATTAAATTGAGAATGCTCAAAGTCAAAGTCAACTTTATTGTCAGAACTGCAATATGTACAGGACATACACAGGATTGAAATTGCGTTTCTCTCAGTCCCTCGGTGCAACAGTAACCATTTAAACACTAAAACACTGAAACATTTAATAAACATAAGCATAAAATAGTAAAAATGTAACACTGTCCTGAGTTTTTGCATAGTAGTATAAAAGTATGAAAATTTACACTCCTCAGGTGATTAGAAAAATGTCTTCAATTCCAAACAAAGTCATGTTGTTTTTTTATCTTTTTGGTTTGGATTTGCCATGTCAAGGATAACTGAGAATCTTCAACAGCTTCGTTATAGGTAAAAAAAACAAAGTTACTTTGCTTATCCTACACTATTGACTTAAAAAAAACTTTAAGCGCTTCACTTTTGAAGATAAGATGGAAGCTCAAGACTTGAATTTTTTTATTTATTAGAAATCAAGACGTACAAAAATACAAAAACTTGGACACGGATTATACGTATATGCACACTAAACTAGCTACCTATTTGGCTATTTGTGCGTTTACCTTGTAGGATCTACATTTATATACCGGTATATATCGAATACTAATCTACTCTAAATAAATTTTACCAAACTTATCGGTTTGCTATGGAATGGGCAATCGATTCCAGCGCCCCAAGGAGCGCTTGATTGAAAGCAGCCCTCTGTTCAGCCTCTTGCCTTCGCTGTGCTGCTTCCTCTCTCCGCAGTTGTGCTTCCTCCCTCCGCAGTTGTGCTTCCTCTCTCCTTAAAGCTATGTCCTCCCTCAGAATGTCTTCCTCCTGCTCCCCCGCTGCTGCAGCTTGGCGTTGCCTCTCCACAGCAGCGTCTCCTCGTGCGTTTTGGGCATCCTCACAAATAAAGCGGGAGTGTTCCTCTCGCTGTGCCCGGTTCTTCTTCTCTTGTTTGGTGTGAGCTGTAAGAAAGCTCTCTGCTACACTTGTCGCTTTGCGCTTTCTATTGCCTAGAAAGAACAAACAAGAGAAAGTGTCTGTTAGATAATTAAGTACAGAGACAGTTTTTGAATAAATTCTTTCAATTAAAGTTCCTGCTAATTTGGAAAGGTGTTCGCAAGATCAGAAATATTATTCTGTTCATAAAGCAATCTAGCACTTTAATGATGGTAAACAGGTGGGTATAAATACCGGTAGTCTTTTTCAACAGTTTGTGCGAATTTAGAAAAAGAAAAAGACCATCGTTAATCTGAACAAAAACAACAATACACTGAATAATATCAATTATAAATTTCATAAATGAAATACCCTGATGCATGCTCAATAATACTGGTAGAAAAATCTAAAAAAGCTAAGTCTGGTCCTCTGGATATTCAAAAAAAAAAAAAAAGGAAAACAAAACAAAAAAGTAGAACCGTTTCGTCTTTCGTCCGAAAGACTTCCTCAGTCTGAGATGCTGTATTCAGCTCAGTCTTATAAATAGCACCCTCTCACAGAGTAGATCAACCAGTTTGCTGCTGACAGCCGAAACCAGCTGCTCACATTATCAAGGAGGACCATCAGCCTAACGATGGATCATTAGCACCCTGATGGTTGTTTGCTATTCACATGCCCCTTTCAAAAAACAGCTCAATCCGGCTCCGATGCGTGTTCAAGCCTCCAACGAGCATTCCTAAAAAACACGAACACGCATTGCCGAGTTAATTTTACTCGCCTTTGATCCGCGGCTGAGCTGCCACAGTTCATAGTGTCAGGCCCGGATCAGAGCCGGGCAGAGCCACTTCTGAATGCAAGACGCGGATCTGCGCTCAGAATACAGATGACATCAGTGTGCGACCGCAGTCAACAGGCAGATTTATTAACAAGGGAATATAAAAAATGACACGAAACGACTGTATAAGCTAGTTTAGCTTTTCCCCCCCTCTCTCTCTAGCAGCGGCGCTGTGTGTGTGTGTGAGTTTGATTAGGTTCTATTTGGGGTCTTCAACACGTTTACACACCAGGTGTGTGTGTGTGTGTGTGTGCGCGCGCGCGCGCTGATCAGTAGCCAGCTGTCCATTTATTTATTACTGAGGAAATATTAAAAATGACACGACAACTTGTACATGTCTGACATCTGTCCCACAATAAATACGTCGCGGTCCTGTTCAGCTCAGCTCCACGCCTCTTTTGGACCCGCGCTCCGGCTTCATATATGAACACGTTTCTGTGAGCGGGACCTGCCCGCCTTCAACTGTGGTCTTATGAATGACCCGAGGAGGGTTAAAGCCAGACTGGTCTGTGCGGGAATAGCGCGGGTTTGACTTATGAAAGGGGCTACAGAGGGCTGAAGGCTGGTTTATACTTCTTGTCGCACGTCTTTTACCCCCCGTTGAGTGAAAAAAGTTGCGCAACTTCCGTCTGCACTCCTGCTGCGATCCCCCGGTGACAGCTGTCTTGTACATTGCCCCCAGTCAGAACTCCGAGACGCGGTGGATGCGGCTCGGAGCGTGTGATTGGTTCAAAGTTTGTGGGCGTTTTTGCTTTGACATGGATAGTTTTGAAGAAAACTCGTCTGTGCGCGCGCACACGCAAACCCCAATACACACACACACACCAATACATATATATTTATATATATATATATATATATTTACGAACACGTGCGCGCACAGGAGCTAAAGCATGCGCGTGTAAAGTTGACAAAATGAAGAGGATCGCGCATGCGGCCGTGGCGTAGTGGTAAGGGCAGTCGTCTCCCGATCGGAAAGTTGGCGGTTCGACTCCCGGGACCCGCACCATGTGTCGTTGTGTCCTTGGGCAAGACACTTAACCCTGAGTTGCTCCCGGTAGGACTGGAAAGCACCTTGCATGGTAGTCTGCCGCCACCGGTTTATGAATGTGTGTAGCATTCAATATATGTGTAGCACTTTGAGATTTTCAGTAATGAAAAGTGCGTTATAAATTGAATTAATTATTATTATTATTATTATTATTATTATTATTATGCGCGCAGCTTTTAAAACAAAGAAAACTCTGCTGTTATGCGTAAAAATATGCGAGCGGAGACGTATGCAGTGGGAGGGAAGAGGGAGGGATTACTATAATATATCCCCCAGTCTTTTGCAAATATAAACACTCAATGCGGTCAGTGACACACACGCAATTACGTCATCGCTGGGCACTCAACGGGGGGTAAAAGACGTGCGACAAGAAGTATAAACCAGCCTTAAGTGATACTAGCTATTCACAGAGGGCTGAGTGATACTAGCAATAACAGCATTGTAAGAGGAGGACAGTTGAACCCGGAGGCCTCCACCTCTGTTTAATGACAGTTTATTTTCACAAAGATGGCCTCCTTTACTCCTCTCTCAAACCATCATTCCTTTCTATCAAGGATGTGAACTTCTTCATCCCTGAAAGAGTGACCGCTGGCCTGGAGATGAGTGTAGACCACAGAGTCCTGGCCTGATGATGTTGATCTTCTCTGCTGGGCCATCCTTTTGGCCAGTGGCTGTTTAGTTTCCTCGATGTAAGACTGATCACAGCCCTCCTGACACTGAAGAGCATACATAATATTACTCTGTGCCGGAGGACTGGATCTTTGGGACGAACCAGTCTTTGCTGTAATGTATTTTGGGGTTTAAAAGCCACTGGGACGTTGCGTTTGGAAAATAAACGTCTCAGTTTCTCTGAAACTCCCGCAACATACGGAATGACCACTGGTCTGGGTCTGGGTTCCTTCTTTTCACCTGATGGCTGGCTGGAGTCCTGTTTGGGTTTCTTCTCTGCTTTCAGGAAGGCCCAGTTAGGATATCCACATTTCTCTAGAGCCTGTTTTGTGTGTGATTTCTCCTTCTGTCTGGCTCCTGAGTTAGTGGGGACGCTGTCTGCTCTGTGATACAGAGTCCTGATGACTCCTAACTTGTGCTCCAGAGGGTGATGGGAGTCAAACTGTAAATACTGGTCTGTGTGGGTGGGTTTGCGGTACACCTCAGTTTGCAAATATCCTCTATCAGAAACTGAGACCTCACAGTCCAAGAAAGCCAACCTGCCATTTTTTTTTTACATCTTCTCGTGTGAACTGGATATATTTATCCACAGTAAATCAGTGATCAGTAAAATGTTGGACTTCCTGAGATTTAATTTTAACCCAGATGTCGTCCACATACCTGAACCAACTTGGTGGTCTCCCTGAAAAGGATGTCAAGGCTCTCTTTTCTACCTCCTCCATGTACAGGTTGGCAACAATAGGAGAAACTGGAGACCCCATAGCACACCCATGTTTCTGCCTATAATATTGCTCCCCATATGTGAAGTAGGTTGACTGCAGGCACAGTTTCAAGAGTTGACACAGTTGCTCTGTGGAAAGCGTGGTCCTGCTGTTCAGAGTGGTGTCTGATTTTAACCTTAAACAGACCACCTCTACTGCTTCATCAACAGGAATGCACGTAAAGAGTGATGTGACATCAAAAGAGACCATTGTTTCATCAGTCTCCATGATGACATCCCTCACCTTATCCACAAAGTCCATGGTATTCTGTATGTTTTTTATTTTTATTTTTTTACTCAAATTTATTCATTTAAAAAAAAAATACAACACAAAACTATATAACAAAGTAAGTTTACACAACACATAAATAAAATGAAGGGTAGCAGTAAGAAGAAAAAATCTGATTTTATCTGCCCCCTCTTACAATCAATCAAATCAAACAACAATCATCTTTAAATAACTTAACAATAACAACAACAAAAACAACAACAACAACAACAATTCACCATAATTATTGAACTACAAAGCAACATACCTAATAGTAATTCATTTATATTTTTGCATTAGTCTATTTTTGACCATTTTCTTAAATGTAATCATTGTTTTTGCATTTTTTACTTCAGTCTCCACATCAATTTGTCATCAATGATAACACCCAAAAACATAACCTCATTAACACAATAGATCTCAGCACCATCAATCTTAAATGGAACATTAACGGTTTCCTTTTTTTTTTTTACTGAATATCATGTACTTAGTTTTATCTAAATTCAACAATAATTTATTTAGTTTAAACCAATTTTGTATTTTAACAAATTCTGTCGTCATCAACTCAAACATCTGTTCAATATCTTTACCCAAACAAAAAAATGTGGTATCATCAGCAAATAGTATACTGTACACCTAAGGAGTCCTGACACTTTTACCAAGTCATTTACATACAGAATAAACAGCTTTGGTCCAAGTACAGAACCCTGAGGGACTCCACATGTAATATTGCAAAGGTCGGATCTTACATCATTTATCTGCACAAATTGTTTTCTGTTTCTGTATGTGGTGTTTTGAGCCGCCAACTAAAGGGATGATTACAGATGCTAGATATTTGGAAACATTGGAAGTGACCGAGTTAATCATGCTAACAATTGGTCTTAAAGGTACACCTTGTTTGTGGATTTTGGGTAAACCATACAGACCATATTCTGTACCACAGACTGTACCCCAGGGGAGGCCACGCCTAGTCTGTATGGTTTACTCAGTCTGTTAATTCTGACAGCAGATATGGAAGTTTGAACACACACCCTCTGAGTTTACAAAGAAGACTGTTACAGGTGAAAGACACATATGTTGAGACTCACCTGGATGTCTGAGCGTCTGACTGATGACAACAGGTGAGTGAGTCTGAACAGACTGGAGTCCTGGTCTGCACACAACCTGGGGATCAGACATCATTTTATTAAGTGAAACACCCAAACTGAAAGTGATACACCTGTTCTGAAATGCACAAAACAACTTGAAACACCTTAAAAGTAAAAATCTGAAAGACTTTAGGTAAAACCTGTTAACCCCCACAACCTGTTTTTTTTTTCTTCCCCTTTTATAGTTGGCTCCCTTCTCACCTTACAGCCATCCTCTCACACCGATATGAATTTTTTTTTAATAGAGAGAAAGGAAAGATAGAAAGTAAGACAACAAAACACTATCCACAAAAAGAGCACAAGGCAAACACATCCAACCTCCGTCCGCAATCCTGCAAAGCCAGTGGCGGGCTGTGCATTTCACACCTAGGCCTTCAGTAGTGCTCCGTCTGAAACAATCCAACCCTCAATAACTATTTTCCCCATATTTTTAGACCAATTTTTGGCTGATATATGACCGTTTCCATTCATTCTGATGGAAAAAAATGGAGCAGTACCACTTTCGGCCGCTAGGGGCATTAAAGGACCCTCTAGGCTTTTGACGACTACAGCTGTACCTGTGTATCACTGTGTTTCACAGTGATAATTCAGACTAGGGGTTCATGAGTAACAACCTCGGGGTAGAAGCTTGTAGCCATGACGAAGGGTGAGATGGAGGAAGAAGGATGACACCTTTTCCATCTCAGCCCCACTACTTTTGTTTTATTTATTTTTCATTAATTAAAGTTTGGCACCCACTGGTCAGTTTACTGACCAACAACAACTTAATCAATATATTCTACAAAGTACTTCAGTGACTGATTCTGATTAGTAAAGGGTGAATATGTTATTACAGGGAGTTCTATACCAGAACAAATTAATAATTATCCGAATAAAGTTGTCTTTTAAGTTTTATTACAAAAATAATCAAACTAAAAATCAACAACAATAATAAAGAAGCAATAATAATAAATCAGTCAAGGCTTAATTCTCTTGTCTAAGGCAAAATTAACTCTTTGAGCAGGAATTATTTTAGTTGTATACGCGCATGAATTTAGATGCAGTGAGGCTATTTTAATAAAGTTTATTTTGGATTTTGGTTAAAAGTAGTTATTTAATGTGACCAGATAAGTCATTTATTATCACTGCAAGCCAGGAAATGATTTATCAAGTTGTATTAGCTAAAAATGGCATAATCAGAGGCATCATGTCACCAGTTTCTGCTCCTTACTGGGTCAGTGTTGAGAGCATCACTCATCTTTGTGGGCTTCAGCTGGTGGATTAGATTTATTTATTTTTTACTCGATATAATCACTGATTTTTTTTATTAGTTGTGTTTTGCGAGGAAAATATCACAACAACCACATGTTAAAGAATATTAACTCGGATGAAAAAGAAAATAATCTGATATTTTCTTGGGGGTGCTAAGGGGGTGCTGTGACTTTTCCAGGGGGGGCTATAGCACACCCTAGCTCCCCCCTGGAGCCGCCTCTGCTGTGTACGGATATTTTAGAGCAAAAAAAAAAAGGTCCTGCTGGATGGACAGCGTGTGTGCGCGCACATCATGCTGCAGGGTTCAGGAAGGCAGGATATTAGATGGAGCTGACGTGGAGGAGGAAGAAGACGCAGTGCTCTGAGCTGCATCAACTACTGACACTTCAGGAGTTGTCAGAACTCTTCACCAGCGACACAGAGGATGAAGAATTCAACGAGTTTGAATAAAAATAAATAAATATATATATATATATTTGGTGTTAATCTTGTTACATTTTAAAGAGATAAAGGTTTTAGCAGCACGCACGCGCACGTGAAGCGGTTTGCAGCCGAGTGTGATGAGATGAAAGTTGTTGCAGCATGCGCGCACACGTTTGGAAGACCCGACAAGCGAACCTATTTAAATTTAGCTACAGTATTTGACAATTACGTTCATTTTTAAAAGAAAAGTTCAGCTCAGACACACTAATGTCAGCAAACAAATATATTTTCATGGTGTTATCTTGTTAAATTTTAAAGACATGCACGTACACGCTTCACATAGCGAAACTATTTTTTTTTATCCAGCTGATTTGCAATATTATTTAGGAATATAGCAAAATTTTACTCACCAAAAATTCTGATTATTTGTACACAAAATCCATCCAGCTATTAAATGAACACAACAATATCTTTGCTCGTGCAGCTCGCTACAGATGCAGCTTGCTAGCTCTGGCTCGTACACTCTGACTGTCCAATCAAAGCGTGTGAATGCGCTGACGTTTCAGTACAACACACAGAAAACGTAACTAGAAGCTAGAAGGCTTCTGGTGTTGCCCATAGACATTAGGTGTGGCCAACTCAAAATCTGATTGGTTGAAGCAACAGCTTTGTGGACAGTGCCACAGGGCTTGCAGGATTGCCAGTGAAGGCTTCAAGGCAGATTTCTTTGACCATGGCAACAAATATGGCTGAAATGTGATTGGTTAAAGGCTTAAATATGAAAATACACTCTGGAAGCAGTGCAATGAGGGGGGTAGCAATGAAAGGAAGTGGACAGACCATTTGGAATTATGTAATACGTATTCATGGACAAAATATAATTAATTTTTTTTTTAATTTTATATTTTAATTTTTAATTTTAATTTTAAATAATTGTAAGGCCTTCAGAGAAGGCTTTGCAGGCCTGGAGGGTACGCCACTGTGCAAAGCACATGACAGAACACAGCAATGAAACATACATGCGTAAAGACTAATAATATTCATGACCTTGCAGTAGATTTCCATAAATAAACATACCCATACCTACAAATATATATACAGTATTCATATATATACATTCATATCACATATCCATCTACATATCTGCATATGATATTTACATATACATCCCTGCATCCATTTGTGTGTGGTTGTGAGCATGCATAAGTGAATAAGGTTCCTCCAATAGAACATTCAGTAGCGAGCGTGAAGCATCAGAGATCCGCCCCCCCCAAGGCAGACGAAGGGGCGATCAAAGCCCAAGACCCCAAGAAGGACCCCGAGCCCAGAGTCCCCAGGGCCAACTGAACAGGACAAGCCACTCACCCACTCCCCAGATCTGACCAAGGGGAAGAACCGGACGAGCTCCACCAGCGACTACACACAATGACCCCCGGAGGGCCAACAGCGACAAACTCACAGGTCCCCGCCGGAGCCCACTGCAAGAGTCCGCTGCAGCCCGGGCACCGGGGACGCCCACCCCTCAGGCCCAGACCCGATAGGACCAGAGGACCCGACCCGAGCCCCACCAGGCAGCCACCAGGCCGAGCCGACACACGCTAAAGCGCCCAACCCCCGAAAGCGACAGCAAGGGCCCCCAGCACGCCCGCAGGCAAAGGGACACCCACCCGGGGGCCACGTGGTAAGAGCGCAACGGCAAGTAGCCTCAGATGTAATAGAGAGGGGGCAGTCCAAATCCCAGCCTGACAATTAGACATTCATACACAGACACACTCACTCAGACCCACCCTCATCCTCACTCACACAAAGACATACAATAACGACACGTTCCATTCATAATCCTGATGCACCCTCTATACCCCCTAGGTCCAAGAAATGTACAACCTGAGTTTTCTAAAACATTTAATCTGAAATGTGTGCAGGTGAAGCTGCTGAGCGTACCACCACGGCTGATGTGTTGGCGATGGGTGGGGTCAGGCGGATGGTGCTGCCTGCGGCGTTACCGGGCAGCTGCGGCCGGATGGCGGTGGGAGGCAGAGTTGAGGTGCTCGGCGGCGCGGTCATCAGAGACTGCTGGCTGTTGAGGAGCGTCTGACGCAGAGCTGGGAGGCTTTTCTGAAGAAATAAACCACTTTTTATTAACAGCAAGAGGAAGCAGAGACTGGAGCTACAAAACCAGCAGATCGGAGTTGGACTGTTAAATATTTTGGTACTAAGTTGAAATTTTGTGCTGTAAACTGGTTCTATAGTACAAAAATGTGTAAAGTGGCTTAAACAGCACAGACTAACTTGAAATAAACTGGTGTAAACTGGATCAATGTGGTGTAAGCTGGTGTAAATGTGTAAAGTGGAGTGGCTAACAGAACATACTGGTGTAGAGTGGTGTGAACGCATGTGAACTGACGTAAACCAGTGTAAACTGGTGAAAAAGTAGCACCTTTAGGAAGGGGAGGAGTTTGGGCTGTGGGGAGGACTTCAGCTCAGCATGCAGCCGAGATGTGAACTCCTCAGGCTCAATCTTTGCATCCTGAACACAAAAACACAAATCTGAACCACAAGAAAACGTGACTTCATAAAGGGCGAAGGACAGTACATGTGAAAACTGGATTCGATATGAACACGGTAAGTTGGATCTCTTACGAGCAGGTCCTGAACCAGGGCCTTCACATTCTTGGACGTCTCTGGAGTCGCGGGGTTGTGGGACGCCAACTCAATGAGCGTGGCCAGAAAGTTCTTGCATTTCTTCACGTTTTCCTGCATTTCCTGCCGGACACAAACACGCATGTAAAAAAAAAAAACCCCCGCAGAGGCATTCAGAACCTTTCAGAACCAACGAGAGCCGACCTGCGACACCATCAATGTTCCCTCTAAGCTGTGCGCGTGCGCAATTCCGCACTGCCCGCACATTCTCAGCGCACAATAAAATCTTTGCGCGCATCCAGATTAAACTGAATGTTGTCAGTACCGTATGTCCTATACGCCTTGAACGCATCACACAAATGCGGGATCTGATTGGGTATGGTCAGCCCCCCGGTCCGCCTCAACTTAAAATGATTGATGGACAGCGATTACATCCAATCACATTGAAGCTCACGTTGTTTAGACCAATCACTAACAGGAAGGCAGGTCTTAGAACAGCAAGCATGTGTGTATGCGGCTTCATAGTCAGATCATGCAGAAGACGGAGTTTTTCACACCGGGACAGGTACGTGGGTCAATTAGTGTTAAAACTAAAGATTTTAAATCTCGTTGTTAGGTCAAGTAAAATCAGAGGTATGATAAATAATCCACACCACGTCTTTTATCTGAATAAAGTCAAATATCAAGCGCATTACAGCGAGAAGCTGCACACTCGCACACACACACACACGCACACACACACCGCTGAACACATAAACAATCCCCGTCCTTTCTGAAGGAGGAAGTTATTTGTCAAGCACCAAATCTGTAGGAAAAATAAGAAAAAGATGCAGAAGTTGAATGGAGGTCAGTGCACGATAAAGTCACGTGATAAAGAGGAAGAGCAGACCGAGGCCAGGTGTGCAGAGGAGCAGGTCCAGAACCAAGCATCAGTTTCTGAGCTCTGCAGATGTTGACCCAGGGACCAAGGAGGAAAATACACTTTTTAAAAACTTACAGTAAAATAAATATTTTGTCAATAAAAAAATAATACAGTAATGTAGAAATTTTAAACAAAAACCCTACAAGCATTAAAGGTGCAGTCTGCAGTTTCTGTAGTGCAGTCTAAGTTTTCTAAAAATATATTTTTCAAAGTCAAAGTCAACTTTATTGTCAGAACTGCAATGTGTACAGGACATACACAGGATTGAAATTGCGTTTCTCTCAGTCCCTCGGTGCAACAGTAACCATTTAAACACTAAAACACTGAAACATTTAATAAACATAAGCATAAAATAGTAAAAATGTAACACTGTCCTGAGTTTTTGCATAGTAGTATAAAAGTATGAAAATTTACACCAACACTAAAACTAAAACACTAAACATTTAATGAACATAAGCATAAAATGAAATAATAAAAGTGTAATACTGTCCTGAGTTTTTGCATAGTAGTATAAAAAAATATAAAAAGTATATCTATAAAATAAACTGAAGGTTCTAGCATTGACATTTGCAAAGAGTGGCAAAGCAGCATATGAGTTAATGTACACAGTATATGTATGAGGTAGTAGTTGATGTTGGTATAGAGGCAAAAGTGGCATATGCAGTAAGGCACATTGGGCATCCTTAAATAAGGCTGGTCAGAGAATACTGTATATGTATCAGCAGTGGTGTAGATATAAAAGTAGTGTAAATGTAAACAGTAGTAATAAATGTAAACAGTAGTAATAAATGTAAACAGTATTAATAAATGTAAACAGTGAATGTAAACAGTAGTATGACTATAGGCAGTAATGTAATACAAACATTAGTGCAAATATGAGAAGTAGTGCAAACTGAATGAGCACATGACCGAGAGTTTAGTGAATAACCCGTTTGATGACACAGAGTCCAGTGTTAAAATCTTTGTGTTGTGTGGTAATGTGTGAGAAAGTTTTTTGTGTTAAGGCAGTTCAAATGGGAGGGGAGGCAGAGCAGGCAGAGTGTTTAGCATCCTGACTGCCTGATGAACAGAGCTGTCTCTCAGTCTGCTGGTTCGAGCCTGGAGACTCCTCAGTCTCCTCCCTGATGGCAGCAGTCTGAAGCAGCTGTGTAGTGGGTGTGTGGGATCACCTGCCATGCAGAGGGCTTTCCGAGTGAGGCGGTTGCTGTGTAAGTCCTGCAGTGAGGGGAAGGAGGTGCCGACGATCTTCTCAGCTGCTCTCACGATGCGCTGGAGGCTCTTGCGGCAGGATGCAGTACATGCACCAAACCACACAGTGATGCAGCTTGTCAGGACACTTTCTATGGCACCTCTGTAGAAGGTGCACATGATGGGGGTTGAAGCTCCAGCCCTTTTCAGCTTGCGGAGAAAGTAGAGACGCTGGTGAGCCTTCTTGGCCAGTGATGCAGTGTTCCTGCTCCAGGACAGGTCCTTTGAGACGTGCACTCCCAGGAACTTGGTGCTGTCTACTCTCTCCACTGCGGTGCTGTTGATGGTCAGAGGGGCATGTTGTGCATCCCTCTTCCTGAAGTCCACAACAATCTCCTTTGTCTTCTCCACGTTGAGAGTGAGATTGTTGTGTCCGCACCACAAGGCCAGGCGGCTCACCTCGTTCCTGTAGTCCGTCTCATCGTTGTTGCTGATGAGACCTACCACTGTTGTGTCGTCCGCAAACTTGATGAAGTGGTTGGAGCTGTATGATGGTGTGCAGTCGTGTGTTAGCAGGGTGAATAGAAGGGGGCTCAGCACACATCCTTGTGGGGCCCCTGTGTTCAATGTGATGGTGCTAGATGTGTTACTCCCGACCCGTACTGTCTGTGGTCTCCCGGTCAGGAAGTCTAGCAGCCAGTTACACATTGAGGTGTTCAGCCCCAGACTGTCCAGTTTAAGGATGAGCTGTTGGGGGATGATGGTGTTGAATGCCGAGCTGAAGTCGATGAACAGCATTCTAACATAAGAGTCCTTCGTGTCCAGATGTGTGAGAGCTGTGTGGAGGGCAGAGGAGATGGCATCGTCGGTTGAGCGATTAGGTCGGTATGCAAATTGGAAGGGATCCAGGGAGGCAGGGAGGACAGATGTGATGCTTTTCATGACTTTTAACATGTTTCTTCACTCTGTCACTATCTCCTGACAGACTGATGTTAGACAAAGTAATCTCTGAAAAAAACTATAGTCCCCTTGCTTCTCCAGGTGGTAAATAAGCATTTCTAAAAAGCCACAGTGACCCGCCGTTAACCAGCCAATAAAAACAGAGTTTTTAACCAGCCAATAAAAACAGAGCTTCTCACTTCTCACGCTCCTAACCCACGCCCCCCCCCCGTCCCAGCCCCCGCGGCCGCGCAGGTTCTCGTTCAAAGTATTGCAAAGCGATGCAAAACTGTTTTGTATGTGACACAAATGTATTAAATTCCCCTTCTTCATCCCTGATCTGGACTTTTCTTTTGTTTTTTTGCCAAAAGTCAAGTGATCGCTTCCTCCTCCACTGATCCATGACTGAAAAGATAAGGAAATGGATGAATTTGTCATGAGCAAATTAAACTCGGGTTCAACATGGCTCTGCAAGGCTCTGCAGATTTCAAGGTGTTCTGGTGTGCTGGACCAGCGCTCCCTGTTTTTATTTTATTTTTTAGAACGTTTTATTAACATATAATCACAGAACTTCGCAGCGGCTGCCACAGGACATGTAGTGGAGGCGGAGCATTCAGAAACTGCAGCGAGAGCAAGAGGGAGCAGAGCCATATATGGCTCTGAGTGGGGAGGGACCAGAATGCTTTGCCTGTTGAAAATTTTCCTAAGTGCTGCGTTCTACAAAAACTGCAGAGTGCAGCTTTAAAATAAAAATCATCTAAATTAGATACTGTATATTTATTTGAGGCTGACAGTTTAATTAAGAAGGTTGATTTTCCCTCTGAGGAACATGAATGAATAAAGTTAAAGGGTTAAAACGTCTAATTCAAATAAAATAATAAAGTCTGTAGTTAAATAAAACTGGTTTTTGAGCTGCATGCATTCAGCTGGGAGTTGCAAAATCACTTATATTAAAAGCAAACTCATGGAAGTTGCTGCTGTAATCGGATTCTTTTAATAAGCCATGTAACTTTCTATGATCCCAGATTTATAACAGGTGTGTGGCCATAGTGCACACGTCCTGATGTTGCTCATAGTGGTCCTCAGTGTACTCAGAGAGCTTGTGTGTATGCCCAGACACATGAAAAATTAGAGGGAACATTGGACACCACCATGACTTTTCTAAAACATTTAATCTGAAACATGTGCAGGTAAAGCTGCTGAGCATACCACGGCTGATGTGTTGGCGATGGGTGGGGTCAGGCGGATGGTGCTGCCTGCGGCGTTACCGGGCAGCTGTGGCTGGATGGCGGTGGGAGGCAGAGTTGAGGTGCTCGGCGGCGCGGTCATCAGAGACTGCTGGCTGTTGAGGAGCGTCTGACGCAGAGCTGGGAGGCTTTTCTGAAGAAATAAACCACTTTTTATTAACAGCAAGAGGAAGCAGAGACTGGAGCTACAAAACCAGCAGATCGGAGTTGGACTGTTAAACATTTTGGTACTAAGTTGGAATTTTGTGCTGTAAACTGGTTCTATGGTACAAAAATGTGTAAAGTGGCTTAAACAGCACAGACTAACTTGAAATAAACTGGTGTAAACTGGATCAATAGCTATGTTTACATGGACATAAGTAATCGGATCAAACGGCTGATCGGAACAAAAGTGCGTCATGTAAACGCCCCGTTCGGGTTATTTTTTGTGTATTCGGCATGATCCGACCTAATTTGTGATCAGATCGAAACGGGTGGTTTACGCCGATCAGTAACACGATCGGTGTGCATGTAAACACTTGATCTGTTCCTTTTATCGGACCGTGGAAACTGTCCTGACTGTGCATGTGCGCTGCGCACCCCTCCCCTACGTGTTTCCTTTTCCAGCGCTCTCATACTACGAATAAAAAAAAAGACTAAAAACATGCTTTGCTTGCCTGTAGCTCAATCAGGAAGTGCAGTAACAACTCCATCGCCGTCATTACAATCTGGCGCGGGTCCATTTTTGGCGCGTGTGTTTACTTTCGTCCCGGAAGTAACTTCTTCTTCTGTGGTTTTCACGAAAGTAACTTCCTCTTCTGTGTTTTTTTTAAGGGGAGTGTACCACTCTGCACATGTCAGAACTTCTGATCCGAATAAAAGCCTGCTGCATGTAAACACTCGTTATGAACGGATTGTGCCCATGTAAACGGTGCTATCTAATTATGCAAACAGAACACATTTCAATCCGGTCACAGAATTTTGCCCATGTACAATAGTGTGAATGGTTTTGAAGCATTCACACTATTGTGATCCTTTTTTCTTCCAGATGTTTCTCAGCATCTTTCTTGTTCCACATTTTTGAGCTGTAAACATAGCTACTGTGGTGTAAGCTGGTGTAAATGTGTAAAGTGGAGTGGCTAACAGAACATACTGGTGTAGAGTGGTGTGGACGCATGTGAACGGACGTAAACCAGTGTAAACATCGGTTACGTATTGTAACCCTAGATTCTATGAGTGTGGGCGTAGCCCTTTAAGCCACGCCTATTAGGTTTACCCCTGTGCTTCGCACCAACATTGAAAACTTCTAGTCCACGCCCACCTGCTGTGGGCCCACGCCCTCGGTCCATAAAAACCCCTCCTGACCGAGGAACTGCTCCCAAAAGGCAATAACAAAATTTTTCATCCAAAGAGAGCCACTGGGACCTCAAGGCTTAAAGGGCTATGCCCACACTCATAGAATCTAGGGTTACAATATGTAACCGATGTTCTATTTCCTGTGGGCGTAGCCCTTTAAGCCACGCCTATTGGGTTAAAGGGCGGAGCATGATATTGTCCATGCCTCACTGGGTCTGACTGAAACCATAACAAGTTCTGACAACTGCCACACCGCAATAGAGGTAAGCAGGTGAGCAAACTCAACATCTGAAGATGAGAAGAAAGCTATTTTCATAATAGCACCCATCAATAAGGACAGAAACAACTGTGTCAGTTTATCAATAACTTCTATTGATAACGAAAAAGAAGTGGTTTCATTTTGCTGCGACCCTGAGAACCGAATGCGTCAAAGAGAAGCTGGAAACGTCCTGTAAATAGAAACGGGTGAAAGGAGTGGCAGACGACCAGGAAGCCGCAGAGCAGATATCCTGTACAGAGACGCCACTGAGCAAAGCTGTGGAAGTCGCCATACCTCGAGTAGAAAGAGCTCTAACACAGTCTGTAGACCAGAAGAACTGTAGGCCTGGGAATAGCCTCACACAGCCAATGTGACAGCCGCTGAGAGGTCAAAGGTTGACCCTGAGAACACTCTCTGAAATGCACAAAGAGCCTATCAGACTTACGTGTCGCAGTCGTGCGATTCACATAACACCTGAGGGCTCGCACTGGACAAAGTAAATGCAACTGCTCTTCCTCAGAGTTACCATGAGGAGGAAGGCAAAAACCGTCCAAATATATATATATAATCTGCATCCACATGATTTTATCTTTGATCTTAGTCGATATTATTATTGATTTTATTTGATTTTATCGCTTGTTTTATTTTGATCTTTGCTTTGTTACACTTTGTAGCACTTTGAGATTTTTATTAATGAAAAGTGCATTATAAATGGAATTCATTATTATTATCATTATTATTATTATTATTATAAATATGACAAAATGTGGCCCAGATGACATGAACATGGGTCCAGCTGTTTATCTAAGCACCAACGCTGAAAAAGCAGCCCATTTTGAAGCGCAAACAGCTATTGTAGACTGTGCACGTGAACCCTGGATGGTTCCAATGACCTCCTTAGAAAAACCAAGGTTTTCTAGACGCTGTCGTTCTGGAGCGATCAGAATCACTGATACTCCCTCTTCTTTCACCTTTTCCAGCA